>CAUYLG010067606.1:0-27732 GCA_963573385.1 Cacajao melanocephalus
TATTTACAGAACTCTCCACCCCAAATCCACAAAACATACATTTTTCTCAGTATCACATTACACCTATTTTAAAAGTGACCACATAATTGGAAGTAAATCACTCCTCAGCAATTGCATAGCATTTCACAGGTTAAATAAAATATTGGTTGGCTGCTTGTTTGTTATTTTCATCCCTTATTCCTTCCTGTCTCCATTGTTAAGCACAATTATTGGCATAAAAGAGGTTTTTAATACCCAATTCTAGACTGCATTCTAGCCTGGGCAGTAGAACAAAAATCTCGTTCTCTCTCCCTCTTTCTCTTCCTCTTTCTTTCTCTCTTACATTCTTTGGTTTTTTTTTCTTTCTATCACTCTTTCTTTCTTGTTTTCTTTTTCTTTCTTTCAAAAAAATAAAAAAATTTTTTTTTCAATTTTAATACGTCAAAAAATAAGCAACACATTTTTACAGCACGTATCTTGGGAGAACACTGCTGTGACAGAAAAAGGAAAGAGAAAAGGTAATTTGTAGATTTGTAGTGGTTTACAGCCTTTAGATTGGGGAATCTAACAAACACTTGCCTCTTCAATACCTGTATTTAGGATTTAGTTAACTTTTACATCTACTTCGTGTAGAAACTAAGGAATAAATGACAGCAAAAACATCTTTATACACTAAGGAAATTTCTGTTTCCTTCTGTTTCTAGGAACACAAGTCATACACACATATGTGTTTTAAATCTGATTGTTAGAAACATGTATTAGAATTAATGGTTTAGTTTACCCTGATAACTGTGATTTTTTAATTCCGTATGTTGTTTTTCACACATCAATTTCAGACAACTCTCTTAAGCTATTTCTGGCTCATTTAAGTTTCCTAATTCACAAGAAATGAACTCTTCTATTTGTTATTTCCTCTGCTTGAGAGGTCAGAATTTAATTTCTTTTACCACGAACAAAAAATTAAGTAAATGATGTGTGTCCAGATCTTTGCAATTTAAGTTATATCTACTGGAGTCAGCTGATTTTCCACCTTCCTTTGACAGTACTTTCCATACGGTCAACTTCGTGTAAGGAGGACTCTAGAACAGGTGCAGTGAACTATGACTCAGAGACCAAATCTGATCCTAGCTGTCTTTATAGAGTTTGTTGTAACCCAGACATACTCATACATTTACATATAGTCCATCATTGCCTCAGCTCTACAGCAGCAGATGTAAGAAGATGCAATAGAGACTATATGGCCCACAGAGCTTAAAATATTCACTGTCTCACTCTCCTTGGCCATATTTGCTGATCTTTGCTGTAAAATAAGAAAAAACATAGTCTGTTTATTAAATATGCAGCAGACAAAGAAATATGGAACCAGTTGAAACCTAGAATCAGATTTTAAAAGACGTTACTAAAAGACTAAGGAATAATTTTAAAAAGATAGAAATAAAAATCGAATCAGATTTAAAAAGATATTACTAAAAGACTATTGAGTTTAAAATAACAAGATTAAATTAAAAAATTACAAAGTCATGAATTCAGAGTCCCAAATTTAACTGCAGAGATAAAACAAGATTTTGCTTGGCCCTCACTTCATGTAATTAACTACAGCTATAACATGAGATGGTATGATGTAGCTAGCAAAACATATAGGACAATTTTCTGAATTAATTGAAGTATGTTTCTAGAGTAATACAACTATTAATAATAACTAAGAATTATGAATTATGTACTATGTGGAGTACACTTTTTGAAGACTAGTTATATGTCTGTATGTATGCATATGTATGTGAATTAAATCAATCCCATGATAATTTAGGTAGATATAATATCGTGTTTTATATATGAGAAAATTGAAGTGCACAGAGTTTCTTGCCCAAGATTAAACAGCTAATAAGGTCTGGAGGCAGAATTCATACTTGGTTGTCCCCAGAGCCGCTTCTCTTATGCCCCCTATCCCAGAGAACGAGAAGAAATTACTTAGAAAGTTATATCAACTATATCCAAATGTTTGAAAAGGTTTTATGTGTAAGAAAAAATACACATATTGGGAGTTGTTTTAAAAGTCAGCATTAGTACACTAACATCAAAATAGAGTTGACATTTTTCTAAATGTAAAGGACACTTTTGTATATAATTAGAATTATTATTTGAACTGTAATATGTTGCATCTCTTTTCTGAACTCGTAACAATTGAACTTCTTCGGGGGCTGTCGGTGATTAATTTTTTAGAAATGGTCTGGTGGAGATTTTTGTATGAAGTGGAAGTATTCTAGACGTGCTCTAAATATTTGATGATAGAGAAGAAGGAACTCAGAGAACCATGGATGTGCTGTGGCATCTTATTCTATCATTATTGCCATGTAGGAAGATGACTTGCCTGAAGCAAGGTAGAGTCTGGATTAGCTTAAGAGTAGATTGTAAGAACACTCCACATTCACAGTGAGTTTAAACTAGTACCCTAGAGCACAGTTAATGAATTACATTTTTGATCTCTCTGAAATTTTTTCAATTAGGCTTAAACATGAAAGCTAGGGAAAGTTAAAACATTTTATTCTATAAAGTTCAAAGTGGCAAAGAGGCATTGGCAATGCAAAGTTCCCCATGATATTTTATCAATGTTACTCAACTTCCTTTGGGGGATTAAAGAATAATTCTTATTCTGTGACTAATCTTGAGCCTCATTCTTTACAGATCTAGGCTTCCCCAGGAGTTACTCTGAAAGACTTTCTGTGCTTCAGCACAGAAATGGATATTTTAAAATGACTTTCCAACCTTTGGCTATTCAATACTAAAACATGAAATGAGGAAATATCCAAAACCAAAAATATTCAAATCCAAAACCAAAACATGAAATGAGGAAATATCAAGGGAGATAATCATTATAAATTTAACTAAATAAAAGTACAATATTTTGTCTTAAAATGATTACTTTGGATACTCCCAAAGCACAGAGATGTGTGTTTAAAATATAGCAACAAGAATTTGTATTGAATAATGTTTATATAGAGTCACACAAGCAATAGTTTATTATTAAAATCTTGATAGAATCTCAGTTACAATTCACTTTTAAAGGAATACATTTCTGGTTTAACCATCCACTTAGGTTTTAAAAAAATACTGTGTACTTAGTGACAATACCTCTCTAATTAATTTTAATTATTGCATAAACATCTATTTTAAGGGTCTTTCGTCTTTTGGAAAACTAGTCTACATTTCTAGCACCTTAATGACAATATGTAGTGCCAAATTCCTATTGTTGAAAAAAATCACATTCACAATAAGGCAAGTTCCTTCACCAGAAATTTTTAAATTCCATGCATGCATATGTTTTTACAGAGAAACTTCTGATAATAAGGAAGATAAGATTAAAATGCAAAATTCCAGCACAGCTAGAAACAAAACAAGTGAATACTGAAATGAAAACATTGAGAAAAAGGACTTAATTCATTTAATTTTCTGTTGTATTATTGGCGTCTCTGAGAAGACAAGACACATAATAGGCACTCAAGGACTGCTGATGTGAACATCTAAATGCGTGAACAAAGGTAATGGAAAATAATTGCTATGATGTGAATGAGTCTCCCAAAAAGCATGTGTTGGAAACTAAATCCCCATTGCAGCAGTGTTGGGAGCTGGAACCTAAGGAGTGGTGACTAGGCAAGGAGGGCTCTGCCCTTAGTAATGCATTAATGTCATAATTTCAGGAGTTGGTTTGTTAATTGTGGAAGCGGACTCTTTGTAAAAGGGCAAGTTTGGCTTGCTTATACTCTCTCCCTTGCTTGCCCTTCTACTTTCTGCCATGGATGACGTAGCAAGAAGGCTCTCAGCAGATGTTAACACCTTGATCCCAGCTTTCAGAACCATGAGCCAATAAATTTCTGTTCTTTATAAATTACCCAGTTTGTGGTATCCTGTTATGGCAGCATAAAATGGACTGATATAGAAAGCTGGTACCAGTAATGTGGTATGTTGCTGTAACAAATATCTAAAAAGGTGGAAGTAGCTTTGGAACTGAGAAATGGCAGAGGCTGAAAGAGTTTGGAGAAGCAGACTAGAAAACCATTTGTATTGACAGAAATTCTGGAGAGGGCTCACATGAGAACTGCAGAGAAAGTGTGCACCTTCTTCGAGACTATGTAAGTAGTCAGGAGCAAAATGTTAGTAAAAATATGGCAAGTAAAGGCCATTCTCATGAGATCCCAGATGAAAATGAGAAATATTTTATTGGAAACAGGAGTTAAAGGCAATCCTTGTTATAAAGTTGTAAAGAACTTGGCAGGATTATATTTATGTCTTAGGGCTTTATGGAAGACACATTTTTAAGAGCAAGGAACTAGGATATCTGGCAGAATAAATTTCCAAGCAAAATATTGGAAAGCTGAGGGGTTTCTTTTTTCTTTTCTTTTTCTTTCTTTCTTTTTTTTTTTTTTTTTTTTGAGATGGAGTCTTGTTCTGTTGCCTAGGATGGAGTGCAGTGGCCTGAGCACCAAGAGCAAAACTCTGTCTCAAAAATATATATATATATTGAGTGTAAATAGCAATTAAAAAACTAAAATGCAGGCTCAACATAAGCTTTTCTTTTCCAGGGTTTGAGAAACTAGAAATAGGAATGAAATGTGTTCAATTAGTTGGCTTTACGAATACTTTTTCAGGAAAACTGGGGTCTCTGAATTCACATCTCTCTTTTATAGTTTTCAGTGAGTTATCTTACCTTTTCATTAGTATTTGATTTTATTATTTGAACAATTATTGGTAAGTGTAAACTGCATCCAACTGAAATCAGTCTATGTTTTCAACAATTAATATATTAGACAGCAGTATTTCTTAGACAAAAGTCATTGGTTATTATCCTTGAATCATTGTTGGAATACATTTATTATATTTTTGGAATCTGACAATGGAAACATCATCAAACTGTTTATGTTATATTTTTGTTTTCTTAAAGTGAGGCAAATTGATACAAAATATTTTATGGAGAATTAACTATAAAAGATCAGAAATCTCAATTTAATATTTGAAAGTATGCAAGTAGTAGCAGAAAACATGGGTGAAATCCTTCATAGCCTGGAATGTAGAGGAATGTTTTCTAGGTAGAGCACAGAATCTGATTCAATTTAAAAAAAGATTGATGAAATGATATACATAGAAATAATTTAAGAGTTTCATATGGTAAACAAAATCAAATAAAAATAACAACAAAAATCACCATAAACAAATTCAAAAAATTGATATCAAAGTTGAAGAAAATATTGACAAAATATATTACTTGTACAGAGTAATATCCTAAATACAAATAGAACTTTTTCAAATTATGGAATTTCCTAAAATTCTTTAAAAAGTGGGCCAAAATAAGCAAAGAAGTCACAATAATAAAGATAGCCATAAACACATGAAGATATATTTAACCTCACGTATAAAAAGAATTATGAAAATTAAAGCTGTGTTTAGATACCATTTCTTACATACAAATGGCAAAACTTAGAAACTTGACAATACACTTTATTAACGAGGCTATGGAGAAACTAATTTGTGTGGAGGAGACACAAAATAGCACAACTTCTTTGGAAGAGAATTTGGCAATATTTAGCAGGAATGCCTATGCATTTGTCCTTTGAAACAGTCATCTTTCAGCTATGAATCTAAGATGAAAGTATTTTAATAATACAAAAAATACACGTGTGTGATTGTTCATTGTAGCGTGATTTGTAATTGCAAAATGTTGGGAAGTATGTAAGTACCCAAAATAGTAAATTGGTGGAATTAACTATTGTATATACACACAATGAAAGACTATGCAGCTGTTCAAAATAATACAAGAATATAAAAATTGATGTGAAGTTTCTAGAATATATCACCAAGTTTTTAAAAAAGAAAATAGCCAAAGAGTATATATAATATGCTATTTCCACATAAGTCACAAGGAAAAATAAGAAAATATTCAAATATTTGCTAATTCTACAGTAAGGAATACAGCAAAAATATATAAAAGAATAATATTAGTTTACAAGTGTGAGTTGAAAAAGGGGTAAAGAATAGAGAAAGTAATATTTCACTGAGTATAATATATACTACCATTTTAAATTTTGGAATCATATTAATACTGTACACATTCAAAAATAAATTGAATGTAAAAAGGAAAAAAATAAACCAACAATATATCTAATTTCAAAAAAATCTCTCCACTAAAATAAAAAATAATAAAATAAAACAAAAAACATGAATCAAACTGATGTTGAAATGCAGTTGTTTGACTACATATCCTTAGGACAAAATATAAAAAGAATTCCAAACATATGTGAAACTTATCCTAATAAATTTGTTTTTATTTTTTAAAGGTTTAACAATTATGACTATTACATATATAGTAACTATAGTGCAAGTGATTAAATACAATGATACTGTTGGCATTCAGTTTTCTCACTGTGGAAGGAGAAACATACAAATATGAACTGGGAAAGCCAAAAAAAGAATGGTTTTATGAGTATCTATTCATCTATCTCTGCCTTCCCACTCCCCTGCCCACCTCCAGCCCACTGTGTCCTTGAAAGGGCCTTGAAGCAATGAATATTCCATTAGCAAAAAGCACATTTAGCATGCAGAAATCTGGATCTTTCTTTATAAATATCATTCCTCATTATAAGACACTAGAGATTTCTGGAGAAATAGCTAATTCTAGTGCGAGAGTAAAAATGGTTAGGATAAACCTGAACCACTTTTGGTGCCAGCAAATTGGGAAGTGAACAAAAAGAAATGTTAGCATGTCAAAATATTAGCATGCTAAAAATACACAGGGATGAGATTGAAGGGGGTTCTCTTTGGCCAAATTTGGAACAACATGAGTATCTAATTAAATAAGAACAGTCATGGATTATGATCCACAGAATGAAGTAAAAATCCATGATTTCACACTATCAATAAAAATATATAAATAAAGAAAATAAACATTTTTACAATATAATTCTCACTTATAAGCATAAAAGGGATGATAGGGTAAAAAATTATCATTCTGTATCATTATAGTAAAAATTTTGCAAGCAAGAAACAACAGCTGTTAACTTTAGAGGTAAAAATTTTGACGAGGAAGAAAATGATTACATTGCCTCAAATTATCTCTCTCAAAACTAAATATTAAAAGAAAAATAATAATTATATAGTAAATAAACCAGGCAACATCTCAACCAAGTGATCAAAATTGCCATTATCGCTAACAGGAAAGAAACATCATGTGTGTATAAATATGGCATCCTAACATAGATCGCCATCCCACAAAAAAAGCCTAACCTGAGTCTAAACATGAGAAAACACCATCAAAACCTATTTGAAGAAAATTCAGCTAAGATGACAAACCTATATTCTTAAAAACTAAAAAAAAATCAATGTACTGGAAGTTAAAGAATGGCTAAAATATGGTCTAGATTTAATCCTTAAAGATTAAAAAACAGCTTAAGAGATATGTCAAGTAAATGCTTACACAATCCTGGACATGTTCAAGTCATGAGAAAAATGATCAGAAAGGTTATAATTAGGACAACTGAAGAAAGTGGAATGTGAAATGTAAATATAATATACTAATGTTAGATTACATGAATTTGATTATTTTACAATGGTTATATAAAAGCATCTTCTTAATCTTAGAGAAATAACACGGACTTTCAAGTGAAAAATGGAGCATGATGTATGCAATTTCATTTCAAATTGTTCAGAAAAAGTATGAGATGTAGAGAAATGATGACACAAGTAGAAGAAAATGTTAAAAATTAGTGAATCCAGGTAGAGGATATTTGGGAATTATTTATTTTTTTTCTAGGTTTAACTTTTTGCAGGAATAAAATTTACAAAAAATAGACATTTTACAACTTTTGGGGAGTTTTATAATTATCTTTCTGAAACATTTATTTTATTTTATTTTATTGTTTACTTTTGTGGAGACATGGTCTCACAAAAGAGAGATCAGGCTGATCTCGAACTCCTGGGCTCAAGCGATCCTCCCACTCTGACCTCTCAAAGTGCTGGGATTACAGGTGTGAGCCACCAAGCCCATCCTCCAAGACTGATTTCTATTTAAATTCCATTATATTTAGATAATGTACTTTGACTATTTTTAGTTTTCAATATTTGTTGAAACTTGCTTTAAAGTCAATTACACAGTTTACTTTGGCAAATGATCCAAGGGCATAGGAAAATAATGTGTACTTTACTACTTAATTCTGAATTGAGTCTCTCTCTCTCTCTCTCTCTCTCTCTCTCTCTCTGTATGTCTCTGTGTGTGTGTGTGTGTGTGTGTGTGTGTGTGTGTGTGTGTTTGTAACTTCAGGTTTCTGTTAAAATCCAACATCATTTTCTTTACTTTCCCACATATATTAATCACACAGTTATATTAAACCCTTGTAATGACAATTCTAATACCAACCCTATGTCTTCTATCACCTGCCTTTTACTTGTTTGTTTTCATTCTTCATCATTTTGTCCTATGTTTTGATATACCTGGTAATTTTTGATTGAATTCTGGACACTTTGGATGAAAAATTATAACTCTAGAATACGTTATTTTTCTCCAAGGAGGGTTAGATTTTTTTGACAGCAAATACTGTATTAGTACTTCCATTGATTCTGTTGTGTGCTGATTTCAAGCTCTATAGAACAATTCTGTATCACTTTTGCTGTTACTTTTAGATGGTAGTTCTTACTCTTAAGCATGTTCCTGATACCTAGGAGGTGGCCGTAGTCCTAGATTGGGTATTTTCTGGGGTCTCAACAAAATAGTCAGAGTATTTGAGAAAATATTTGCAACATTCCAGGCCTTGATCTTCAAATCTTCCTCCCAGATATTATATAACTGATAAAATTTCTGTTTATTTCCTTTCACCTACTATTCATTGCTAGTCTTTTGTTTTTCCCTCCCTTCCTTCCTTTCTTCCTTCCTTCTTTCCTTCCTTCCTCCCTCCCTTCCTCCTTTTTTCCTCCCTTCCTTGTTCCCTTATTCCTCCCTTTCTTGCTTCCTTATCCCTCCTTCCCTCCCTCCCTTCCTTCCTTCCTTCCTTTCTTTTTTCCTTTGTTCTTTTTGTCATTCTTTCTCGAGTTTCATCTTTCATATGCAAGGATGGGTAATTAACCAACAACTTGAAGGGGATTTGCCTGTAGATTTTTTTTTACTCACTATAGTAGTTTGTTCATTTCAAAGATTTTGCTTCTTGAGTCCCATTCAATTTGGCAGCTTTAAATTTCAGTCACTGACTTTCAGCCCAGTGAGACGGCTGGGTTCTGCTTGGGTTCTGCTCTACGATGCAGTGAATTGAAAAATGTCTTCAAGGAAAGATGGATGAATGTGAAACTCATCTTATGCACTTCCATTCTCTCAAGGATTACAGATTCTTAAATTCTGCCTGAGTTGGTTTATCTCTAATGCTTTCAAATAGTTGTTTTATATACTTTGTCTGATTTTCATAATTTTTTTGGTCAGAGGATTTGCTCAAAACAAATTACTTTGTTGTAGTCAGAAAAATTGTTTTTGAAAGTTATGATTTGAGCTCATATTTATTATCTCTATATTTAGAGATTCTCCCATAATGCAGAGCTAATACTGAAAGAAATGTAAGTTAAATCCATATCTTTTAATGACAAGTCCATTGAATGTTCAGCAATTAAATATTAAAAATTATAAATATAAAAATACTTCCAATATGTGGAGTCTTCTGCATTCAAAATGTATTAAAACCTGTGTTATTTGTGACAGGCTTCCTAATTTTCATATATGCTACATATATGTATGTTCATATGTGTGTGTGTGTGTGTATTATTTAAAGCAGAGTAGAGATCAGCATATGTAAAATCTATTTCCAAGCCGCTTATCCTAAGGTGCTATTATTTTTGTGGATATATGTTTAATAGATATGACTAATACTCTCACTCAGTGAAGATCTAAGCCAGAAGAGATCTCAAACTGTTAACTGAATAACAAAATTGCTAAGATGAGTCATTAACTTTAATGAAGATCATTTTTTCTTTCCTTTTTATATTTTATCCACTCATGTAATAAATAATAGTCATAATAAAACTATAAAAGTGATAATGATGATTTTGGTGGTTGTATAATTTTATACTTCCAGAAGGGCTAAAGCATATCTCATCCATAATCAGTTGTTTAAATTATATGCCTTGAAATGATACTCAATGTTTTAAAAAAGAAAATGTATTTTGGGAGAATTTCATCCTAAAAATAAATGTCTCAATTAGAAAGCTTGAGTCCTCATTCTCCTGCTCATTTAGCTTAATGAATGTCATTAGCATGGGCTGTTAATCATAATGGATAAGATATGAGTTGCTTTCTTTCTCCCTTATGTTTTCTACCCTAGGAAAAAAAAATTCTCCATGCAGGTGGGGTTTTACAAGCTTAGTCTTTCTTCATCGTAAGATAAGGATAAAGAGACAAAAAATGCTTTTGAGGCAATTTTGATAGAAACTTGGCTAGACTGAAGTACTTGCTTTTCAATGCAATAGCTGTAGAAATCCAAGTATATTGAAGAATGTAGATAATAATGCTTTAGATAGAAGTTTGAAAGATAAAACAGTATCTATATAATATTAAATGGTATTTATAATATATAAAATACATGACATTGTATACCTGCCAAACATATTTATGCATATATACACATATATACATGTGTTTGTGAGGGTCAGTGTGTGTTTTTTTGCATGTATAAATAGATACCAAGATATTATGACCCCAAAGCTTAATCCTTCTTATTCTTTAAAAGGTTAAGTTTACTTTAGGGAATAAAATAATTTACTTGTGAAAAGCCCTCCAATTCACCAATAGGGAATATTAGAGAAAATTCATTAATCCATGGCAGTATGTCAATAGAAAAGGGGTGGAGAATACCTTCTGGATTATCAAGTTAAAAATATATGCACTTTTAAATGGTTTTCTTATAATATCAGTCTGCTTTTATCATTGAGCTTAGATGAACTAACTTACTGGCAGACAATTTCCGTCCTGGAAGTTGGTACTGTATGTAGTAACACAGGAATGGTACATTTTTGTCTCAGAAAAGACAATCAAAGCAAAGTGTACGTTTCATGCAAGTGTGGCTCAGCATTTCTGATATTCTGTTTTTGTGGTACAGAGAAATACTTTAAAAGATGATTCAGAAGCCCCATAGGGAAAGAACTGGGGAAGTTGTCAACCTGTTGGCAATATTAAGAAACCACAAACGACTGATAAATAATCTCTGTCTATGATGCAGAGCCAAGAAAAAACAGAAAAACAAACGAAGAAAAATCACAAAAACTACTGCAAGAAGCCATAAAGAATGTGAGTCTTAACAGTAAAGAATGAAGTCTTATGGTGTAAGAATAAAGTGAATGAACAGAAAGGATGGCATGTAAGAAGATGAAATAACAAACATAGCAGAAAATAGTGCAAAACATAGAGGTTACAAAGATCAGGAGAAATGAGGTGTATGATAGAAAAAAACACACAAGAGTAAAATGTAGCATAGATGCAAAATAAGTAAAACAAGGAATATTATGCCAACTTCTATTTAGGTCCAAAGCTTTGTGAGACAGGCAATAGCAGAATGCTGAGATATTTGCTATCCTCTGAATCTCAGCTGCACGGCTATTTTTCTCAACTTATGAAGCAAATATTCCAGCTGGAGAGATCGTTAAAGGCTTGCTGTCATTTTGAATTTACTTGATCCTTTGGTAAACATATTAATTAAGATACTCTGCCTAAATAAAAAAGATACCCTTTCCTTGGGAACTGTCATTAGAAGCCATCTCTGTGGACTCTAGAGCCAACTCTGTAGGGTGTCATCGATAACAGCATGAAACTCCAGAGCCATAGGGTCTGGGTTCATATACCATCTTTGTCATTTATTTCCTATGTGACCTTTGACAAGCAATGATACCTCTTATGGCCACAGAGTTCTCATTTGTGAAAAGGAAACAAGCAGACAGTCTCATGAAGTTATGACAGGGATTAAATGTATCGAATTATGTATACTACTTAGGATACTGCATGTCACATACTAAGCATTCTCTGCTTGCTAAAGGATTTACAATAATTGTATACGCCTATTAGAAGTACTCTCTTATTCATTCAACAAATACTTATTGAGCACCTGCTATTTGCCAAGCATTGTTCTAGAAACTTTGGATTCCGTTATTAATAAAGTGGACATAAATCCTTATTTTTTTTGAAATGACATTGCATAGATATATTCTAGTAGAAATATTCTAGGTATAAAGATAATAATAATATCTTATTAGGCCCTGTTTCAGTCTCTTTAGATATTTTATTGTTATGGACTGAATCTATGTATTCCCCCAAAATTCATATGTCAAATATGGCCACCCCTAACCTCCACAGTGGCCATATTTGGAGTAAGGAAATACTTAAGGTTAAATGAGTGAGGTGGGGCCCTGATCTGATAGAATTCGTTTACTTATAAGACAACACATAAGAGCTTTCTCTCTCTCTTTCTCTCTCTCATCTTACTCTGTGTGTATACAGGACCGTGTGAGGACGCAGTGAGAAGGCACCAATTGCAAGCCAGGAAGAGGGTTCTCACAAGAAACTGAACTCTGCCTGAACCATGACCTTCAATTTTCCAGCCTCCAGGACCAAGAGAAAATAAATCCCTGTTGTTTGAGATAGCCACTCTGCGGTGTTTTGTTAGGACAGCATGAGCAGACTCAGCCAATTATCAACCGTGACAAGTAATTTCTATTCCATATCCCATTCCATAGATAAGAAAATGAGTTGCAGAAACATTAACTAAGATATCAAATACCTGTATGTTTCTAAGTACTTGTCTTTCTTCCGAATTTTTATCTAATTTTAATTTAGTATTTGTTTATTCATCTATTCATTTATTCAACAAACAGCTATTAATATTTTTTGGCAGACCATGAGTTCAAAGCCAGAAATTCTGGCTTCAGAATTCCTCCTCTTAACCAATTCATTTTTCTGCCTTAATTAACAATTTGCCAAAGCTGGAAATAATTTCAGCCATGTTGAGCTTATTACAGACTTTTAATTCCCACTTGTTTTCCAATTCAAAGATAATATCTAGTGTTGGATTATTAAATACCTGAATAAATTAGTATCGTCTAAGTAGTATTCCTCATTCTCTAATACGGTACACTGAAACAGTCATAATGGCATACAACTCTATCTTCTAAATACTTCTTGAACACATCATACCCATCCAACTTCCATACCTGTGGCCTAAGTTCATGTTCTCATTACTGTCAAGTCCAGAGATGTATGTTTAGGTCATATCGATTTCTTAGCCAACCTCTCTTTCTTTATGCTTCTTTCATAATGTTGTTCAAAAGCATGTGTCTGATTGTTGATCTCATATTTATAGCCCGCAACCGTTCAGAAAATATTGAATTCCACACTCATTATAATGGAATGCAAATCCTTTCATTATTTTGCTCTCACCTAGTTCTCTAACACAGTGCCTGGCTTGGATTGATATCAGTTCTTCAAAATATTAATCAGATGTTAGTTCTTCAAAAAGCATTTCCTGCTCAGTCCCTCTGTACCTATTATATTTTCCACACCTTGTGTATTTCCCTGTTCTGTCATTATTAGTATTAAAAATCTACTTGTTTATCTGTCACTTCTAATAGATTGAACTTCCATTGGACAGGTTTTGTGCCTCATTCATATTTACATGCCTAGGCTTAGTACAATATTTGGCACAGATTAGTTCAATAAATGATTATTCAATTAAATAGTATCAAGCCAAGCCCTGAGGAAATAGACCCCCAATAATATAATTGCTCCACTAGGTATTTATTCATTTTTACCCATCCAACCATTATTTACAATTAGGAATAAGTTGGAGTAAAAAACAAAACATTACTATTTCTGTCAAAGGATTCAATTTTTTTTTTCAGACTGACATTATAAAAATGGGTATTTGGTAGATATTCCTATCTAGCAGTTTTCAGATAACCAATTTGGAAGAATAACTACCAACTGAAGTCTCATCACCTTTGCCTATCTCATATTAATTTGAAAATGTAAAAGTCAGTGCCAATGTATGGAATACACTGTCAGTAGGAAAGCACATAAATACAAATATTGTCACCTCTAGGATTTCACATCAGTGAAGAACACAACTGTAAAAACCACTCTGAGATTGTAAACAGCAGAGATTTAATACAAGGAACTGGTTTTGGAGGTAAGCAACGAAAAAGCTGAAACATAAAACAGGAAATCTGTAAGGTTATCCAGAGATTAAGAAGCAAAACTACTACAACCCTTAGGACAAAACTACTACAACCCTTCCAAAGGGAAGAAGTAGTGTCCCTAGAATTCATTGATCATAATTAGATAATAATAACTTAAGAGAAGCTGGAATCAGGGTGGGCTTTTCTAGAAGGAGATAGAACCTGGGAAGAAGCACAGGTTTTGCCAAAGACACCATTTTAGACAGACAAGGGAGAGAGGAATATGCTCTCGACTGGCCCTTTCTCTCACTCTCTTATCTCCTGACGATGTCTGGCATTGACCAAACCCAGGTGGAGACCCGCCCGCTAGCATGGATCTCAGAAAATGCAGAGCTCAGTGACTGTCCTTCCTGTGATATACAACAGAGCATAGAAATTTTGACATTTCTACAAGGAGGACTATAAAACACTGCTGAAAGAAATCAGAGATGACAAAAATAAATGGAAAAGCATTCTATGCTCATGGATTGGAAGAATCAATATGATTAAAATGACCATACTGCCCAAAGCAATTTACAGATTCAGTGCTATTCTTATCAAACTACCAACATCATTCTTCATAGAATTAGAAAAAAACTCCAGCATTCATATGAAACCAAAAGAGAGCCCAAATAGCTAAAGCAATGCTAAGTAAAAAGAACAAAGCCAGAGGCATCTCACTACCTGACTTTAAACTACGTTATAAAGCTGTAGTAACCAAAACAGCATGGTACTGGTAGAAAAAGAGACACTTAGACCAGTGGAACAGATTAGAGAACTCAGAAATAAATCCACACACTTACAACTATCTGAACTTTGACAAGGCTGACAAGAACAAGCAATAGGGAATGACTCTCTGTTTAGTAAATGGTGCTGGGATCGCTGCCTAGCTGTATGCAGGGGAATAAAACTGGACCCTTATCTTTTACCACATAAAAAAAAATTAACTCAAGATGGATTGTAGATTTGTATGTAAGACCTTACCTTTTACCACATAAAAAAAAAAAACAACCTCAAGATGGATTATAGATTTATAGGTAAGAACTTATGCTAGAAAAATCCTAGAAGAAAACCTAGGAAATACTCTTCTCTACATCAGTTTTGGAAAAGAATTTTTGAAGAAGTCACCAAATCAATTGCAAAATAACCAAAAATTGACAAGTGAGACCTAATTAAACTAAAGAGCTTCTGCACAGTCAAAGAAACTATTAAGAGAGTAAACAGGCAACCTACAAAATAGACAAAAATATTTGCAAACTGTACATTTAACAATGGTTTAATATCCAGCATCTATAATGTCTTTAAACAAATCAACAAGCAAAAAAACAAAAAACTATTTAAAAATAGACAAAGGATATGAACAGACACTTCTCAGAATAAGACATACAAGCAGCCAGTCAATCAATGTTAATATATGAAAAAATGCTCCTTATCACTTATCTTCAGAGAAATGCAAATTAAAGCTACAATGAGATACCAGTGGGAACGTAAATTAGTTCAGCCACTGTGGAAAGCAGTTTGGAGATTGCTCAAAAAACTTAAAAAGAGGGCTACCATTTGACTGAGCAATTCCATTACTGAGTATATATCCAAAGGAAAATACATGATTGTAACAAAAAGACACATGCATTTGTATGTTCATCACTGTACTATTCACAATAGCAAAGACATTGAATTAATGGAGGTGCCTATCAGTGGTGGACTGGATAAAGAAAATATGGTATATATACACCATGGAATACTATACAGCAATAAAAAAAAACCCAAAATCATGTCTTTTGCAGCAACATGGATACAGCTGGAGGCCATTATCTTAAATGCATTAATGCAGGAACAGAAAAGCAAAGACCACATGTTTTCATTTATAAGTGGGATCTGAACATCGAACACACATCAACATAAACATGGAAACAGTAGATACTGAGGACTATGGTGCGGGGGAGGGGTGTGGGTTGAAAAACTACCTATTGGAGACTATACTTACTATCTGAGTACAATATACCCATGTTACAAATCTGCACATGTCCTCCCTGTATCTGAAATAAAAGTTGGAAGAAAAAAACTTTTTTTGATAAATAGATCTGAGGGCAAAGTTTTTTAAGAGTATGATTGTCTGAGGTCTATGATACCACCTGCATCTTAAGCTTTAAAACTCAGACAATAGGTTATTTGGGGGATGGTAAGTATTGATTTTTACAGCATCATCATCACTAATCCGAAAAATGAAAATCAAAACATCTTACACCAGTCAGAATGGCTATTACTAAAAAGTCAAAAAAACCACAGATGCCGGAGAGGCTACTGAGTGTAAATTAGCTCACTCACTATGGAAAACAGTTTGGAGATTTCTCAAAGAAGTTAAAACTGAGCTGCCATTTGACCCAACATGTAAACAGAATTTAAAGCCTGAAAACTGTGTTTGAATTAAGGCTTATCAAAATCCCTTATAATAGAGTCACATATAGATCAGACCAAAAAGATGAAGATAATTTTTTTTTCAGTATACTATGATCATCTGAGGGAGCATTGGCTTGTAATCATTTATCTGGCCAATTAATTGATGCTTTAGGAACTGATTCTACATAGCAGAGGTTTCTTCATTAGGATAAAGTTTGGCAACCACACATCTATTATAACAGCAACAAGAAGAAGAAAAGGATTAGATGACATTTTAGAAAGAAACCTGGGAGGCAGCAACACCAGGATAGGAAGAAGAAGACAAAAAGGGAAATGAGGACTATTGAAAGCCACCTTATCCACTTCAAAGTGTGGATCAGAGCTGTTCCTGATGTTTCTCAGACACGGTTTCTGTCTGGGCTTGGTAGCAGCTTTTTATTTCTCTTTAGGAAGGAAAATACAGAAACAAGGGGCCAAGTGAAAACTAGGGCTTATACTGAACCTATGTTTGCTTAACAAAATGCAGATTCTGTTTATTTTGGCTAGGGGTGAGGAGTATGACAGAGACAGGAGAAGATCAAGTGTTTTCTCCAAGCAAATGCTGGATCCTGCTGTAATCTCTGCTCTGTATTTCTTTGTATATATAGTGTTAAGTCTGCATCAGTATATTTTTCCTCATTTGAATCAAACAGGCTTCTGTTTCTACTGTTTCTATTCTATTTCTCATATTATCATGCATATATTACTCTTTTTCTAAAATAAAGAACAAATTCAACATTGGTTGTCAAATGTCTTCATTAAGCATTAATGCCCCAATACAGTATAGAAAGCATGATATTCCTTGTTTAAGAATAAAATGTAATTTTTAGGGGTGACATTTAAAATATGTTTCTTAGCAAAAGTCTTATGATCTTTCTTTGAAATATTCTCATCTGGACAAATTTAATTTTAAATTAGGAAAGGTAAAAATGGAAAATTTTTTATTTAATATGTAATATCTTAATCATGAAGATGAAGTTTAATAATACTGCATGTTCATGTTTGAATTAATGGTAGGACATGGAGATGTATAAATCAAACCAATAAAACTCTAGTACACATAATATAAAAGTCATCTTGCTTTGGTGGGTAAGTAGCATTGTGAATGGGATTTCTTATCAAGTTGGTGCTGTTATTGAGGATAAGAGAAGCAAAGTTCTAGAATAGGTAATATTCCATGAGAAAATTTCTGTTTCAAAGTATCTTCTAAATACTCTTTCAATTATAGACATCTTGGAATTAATAAAATGCAAATACCCTATGGGAATATGGAGTTTGGAATTTAAAAATCATATAATGATTCTTTTACTATACGTTGGTTTGGTTGAAAGATTTTAATTTTATTTGGAAGCCTCAAGCAATATGAAATTTAGTGTAGAAGGCTCCCCTAAATGAAACTGAAAAAATGTGTAACAACCAGCACACAGGAAGAGCAACTCTAAGGAGGAACCCAGGAGGGATCCCTGGATATTTACTCTAGCTCATGTCCTCAGTGTGATTTTTTTTCTAACTCTCCTTTACTACTACACATTTATCTTACATTGGACTGCCTATTTTTATCCCTATCTCACAGGGTTATCTATTAGAGTTAGTGCTTCCTAATCTTGTTCTTATTTGAGGTTTCTTAGTAAATTTGGTCCAGTCACCTCATGTCCTCCTCTCACTTTGTTTCAGCTTCAGCAATTTCAAACTGTTCCATGCTCTTCTGTATTTCTAGACAAAAATCAATCCATACAATTTATGCCTTCTTTCCAGGCCACTTGGGTCATAACCCAGGCTGTGGCTTGCTTGCTCTTGGATTAAGATAGCCTTCCATGGTCCAATCAGATGTGATCAGAATCCAAATGTTCCGAAGTGAGATGCAAATCACTCTTACAAACCAGGTCTTATAGCAGCTTTGGGCAGGGCACAATGGCTGACACCTATAATCCCAGCACTTTGGGAGGCTGAGGTGGGAGGATGGCTTGAGCCCAGGAATTTGAGAACAGGCTGAGTACTGTGGCAAAACCCCATCTCTACAGAAAACATTTTTTAAAAAAATTAGCCAGATGTAGTGGTACATGCCTATAGTCCCAGATGCTCAGGAGGTCAAGGTGAAATGATCATTTGAGCCTGGGAGGTCAAGGTTGCAGTGAGCCATGATTGCACCACTGCACTCTAGCCTGGGTGACAGAGTGGGACCCCCATTTCAATAAATACATAAATAAGTAAATCAGTTTTGGTGGTGGTTGGTTGGAGGGGTGAGGTGGTGGTGGCAGTTAAGTAACAGTGTGATTCCTTAACATAGAAAAAACTTTCTGTCAGCCCCAGCTCATTTCAGATTCAGTCATGGAAGAAAGAGAAATGGCTTTCTCTTGCTAAAACTTTAATGCCATATATTTTTTGGTCAAGAACAACCTTTAAAATGAGAAAAGTGAGGGCCAGAGAGGACAGGCAACACATGCCCTATTACACCAGTAATTACGGGCATTGCTGGGACTAATTTTAACCTAGGAGTTCCGTTTCGTGTAGCACATGAAGCTATTTTCAAATCCTTATTCATTTAAGACTGCACAAGAACAGAAAGGAAATTTTGTTTTTGCCTGCGAATGAGCAATACTTGCACAAAGCCTATTTAGGATACTTCTGCAGATTGTGGTTGACCATAGCTTTGGGGAAGACATTAATTGATAGGCCTAAAGCCTCTGAACAGCTTGTACCCAACTTGGCTTTCAAGGTACTGACACCCACATAGCAGGTTTCTTGCTCAAGGGTTTGTTTTCTTTCTGGATGTAGACTATGAAAACAGAAATAGGAAATTTGGTTAGAGCCAAAAAAATACTTGCCACTTTCTCTACCTAAGCCATGTTGCATAACTAGGATGCTGTTTATGAGTTACAATCATAGCAAAGATGTCACTACTTAGAAATGATTCAGAACAGTCAGAGGATGAAAAACATTATAGAAAGATGATAAGAAAATAACACTTTTCTGCAAACAAAGTCTTTGGATTTTAGAAAATAATTAAATTTGGTGCTAAAGGAGAACAGCTTGATCAGAGCTGCTGATGGTGATCTGGCCAAAATGAGGAACAATGAAAAGGCCAGAGAGAGTATTTGGTATATTTCCCACTCCTTCATACACCACCCAAGTGACTATTAAAATGCATACATTTGAAACATTTGCCATGCATGGATTCAGGGGACTCCTGAAAGATGAGATATAATAAGAAAAGGAGAACAGGATGTTTTAATGATCGATTAAATACAGAAAGAAGAGAGATGAAAGGAAAGTTCCTAATGCCAAGACGTAAGAGAGAGGCAGAGGATGGGAAGAAGGCAAGCAAAATTTTGTCTCAGAAAGCTTCAAAAATAGCTAACAAAGATGATGCTGGCCAAGTGCAACATAGATATCATGTGCTGCAGCAGCTTTCAACTGATTTTTGGTATGTAGGGTACATTTGAGAGACAACTATAATTGAAGAAAATTAACACAAAATTTACACATTTCTTGGTACCTAGCAGTATACTTTCTTTTTGAATTTATAATGTTATATTTAAAAGTAGTTATGTTCTTGATTCTCTTTGAAAATGAGGGAAAGAAAATATAAGAGGAGAGAATGTTATTGATAATATATTTCAAAAGCAAATAGTAACTACTTGGCTCAGCTAAAGTTTCTACTGATTACTCTTTACAATGTCATATTTAAACACCATGGGGTAGACATTTCCCATGGAGAAAAAGGAAGAAAAATCATGTTACAATCCTGAGTACCAGCTCTATAAGACAATGCCCAGTTTCTCTTGAGAATGATAACAAGCTAAATACTACAAAGATTGTAGAGTTAGGCTTATTGTGTTAGAATTGGGATGAAGGCTCTGCAGCCAAAGAACTCACATTGTAACTTTAATTGATTCAGGAATTCAGAATGTAAATCTTTAGAAATCTACACAGAGACTGAAAGTTGAGCCCCCTACTAGAGAATATTATACCTCTGACCTAAGTTTAGAATATGACCCAAATATCCAAGACATTTATTTTAAAAAAAAAAAGTAAAATGATCTCTTGGTTCTGACTCCTGGCTGGTTTTGTTTTACAGCATTATTTTCTGCAAAACCTTTTCTATATGTAATGGAAAGGAGCCAAACCCCTGAACTGTAGGAATCCATTGTTCACCATTGATAATGGATGCTCTATTCCATCAGGACTGGTAGTCCAACAGTCCAAAAGGACATGTTGATTGAAAATCACTTAATCTTATTTAGAGTAATATTTTCAAACCCATTTCACTTTGCCCTTCAGCTTCCGTAAGTTACTAATGAGAGAAAAATTAATTTTCTTTGGCATTTATTCTAATAGTAAAAGTAAAGGAAATTTAAATAATTGGTTAATTTAATAATGTAAATCATTTGAAAATAATTTGAATTAATTTAATAATAATTAGGAAATAATATATTGTGCATTAGTTTCACTCTTCACAATATTTAAATATAATTCATATTTATTTTATAAATGAATGTATTAATGCCATAGGAATTCACAACGTTATTCTTCCCCTCCTCCTCCTTTTCCTGTCATTCCACCTCCTCTTTCTCTTGCTTCTCCTCCCCTTCCTTTGACTTATTTTAGATTCTGATGCTTTGCAAATATAAATTACTCCATAGCAAATGTGTGTTAATGACTTGTAATTATCCTATCTGATAGTAGATCTTAACACTTCTAGTAGAATGACAAGAAAAAAAGTTATTATGAAATAATTTTTTTGTGTGTTTTTTATTGTTTTTGTTTTAAGACAGATTCTTGCTTTGTCACTCAGGCTGGAGTGCAGTGGCAAGATCACAGCTCACTACAGCCTGGAACTCCTGGACTCTAGCAATTTTCCCACCTCAGCTTCTCAAGTAGCTGGGACTATAGGCAAGTGCCAACACTAGGGCACTTCTGGCCTCAAGCAATCCTTCCATTTCCGCCTCCCAAAACCCTGGGATTACAGGTATAAGTCACCATGCCAAGCAATATTGTTAACTGATAAATTTCCTTGCTTCTTTTGTAGTGTTATGATATATACTGGTTTTCATTTATGGTTCCTGGCTTATAACTCCTGTAGGCATTGTTACAGCCTTTTGTTATACTATGAGCTGTGTTAGGCCTCAGGGCAGGCCTCTGACCTTCTAAACTTCCCTCCATTCACTCTAATGTTTCTCCATCTTTCTAACTGTGGGTCTTAGGACCCCTCCATGAGACAGTCTACCCTATACACTTGGGGAAGGAATGCAGATGTCATGAAGCTTCCATAAAAAGTCAAGAGGACAGGGTTCAGTGAGCTTTGGGACAGCGGATCACGTGCAGGTTCCTGGAGGGGGACCCATCCAGGGAGGGCATGAAAACTCTGTGCCCCTTTCCCAGTGCCTTGCCCTGTGCACCCCTTCATTTGTATCAATTGCAACATGCTTTATAATAAAGTGGTAAATGTGTTTCCCTGAGTTCTTTGAGCCTCTTCAGCAAATTAATCAAACCCAAAGAGGGGGTCATAGGAACCCCAACTTGAAGCTAGTTGATCAGAAGTTCTGTAGACCAAAACTTGCAACTGGGTGTGTGTAAGGGAGCAGTATTGGAGACCGAGCCCTCAATCTGTGGGATCTGACACTATTTCTGGGTAGATAGTGTCGGAACTGAATTAGAAGACACCCAGCGTGTGTCTGCTGCTTGGTATGTAGGGAAAAAACCCTCACACATTTGGTCACAGATGTCTTCTGTGTTGATGATTGCTGTGGTGTGAGGGTAGAATAAAAACATGGTGAAAGCAAGTTTTCCGTACACAATTTTATTGATATTGTTTTGTTTTGTTTTGTTTTGTTTTGAGACACAGTCTCACCTTGTCAACCAGGCTGGAGGGCAGCGGCATGATCTTGGCTCACTGCAATCTCTGCCTCCTGGACTCAAGTGATTCTCCCACCTCAGCCTCCCAAACAGCTGAGATTACAGGTGTGCACCACCATGTCCGGCTAATTTTTGTATTTTTAATAGAGATAGAGTTTTACCATGTTGGTCAGGCTGGTCTTGTACTCCTAACCTCAGGTGATCCACGGGCGTCATCCTCCCAAAGTGCTAGAATTATAGGCATGAGCCACCAAGACCTGCCTGATTTTACTGATTTCAACATAGGTTACAATTCAAATTCCAACCTTTGGAAGTATTTCTGAATGAGGACATAAAATGTTGCTCAAGTGTGAAGAGTCCATGTATAGATTATTTAAAAATCCATTAAGGGTTAATATTGCAAATGTAGAGCATCTCAGTTCTGTATAATTACTTATCAGTGTTTTTAAAAAATAAAACTGCATGGCTTTCAGAATTTTGAAAGCCTAGATTAAAATGACTTACAATTCTGTTTTCATTGTCTCTGGCTGAGGGAATGAACAAGATGGTTTTGTGATTAAAAGGGTTAAAAATTCTGTATAAGTCTTGTATAGACTTCAAGTTTTTATTTTCTTGTAAATTATCAAAGTCTTCTTCAAATGGAACACTGTGTTTGCCCTTTTAAATTTATGATGGATGTTATACAATTAACATTATCATGACAACTGAAATGTGAAAGCAATGGACCTACAAAATGTAATTGCTATAAAATAATCCTGGCATTTCTCAAGCACAAAAGTGGAAATTATTCTATCTCAGCATCTAAACTTTTTTTTACCTTAATACATAAATTTATTTTTACTATTAAACAGACTTTTTTGTTTCTTATTTGAGGTCTATATAATTACATTATTCTGGATATATTTTTGTTTTCCTTTATAAGTTAGAATGACTCACAAAAACAAATTCAGCAAATATTAGTTCTTTATATTATTCACCTTAATTTGTGTTTATTATTACCTCCAAAAGTTAATGTTTTATTGATTTACCAATAACCATAGTATTGGGATGAATACTTGGTGTTAGCATTAGTTATTTAAATTAACTCTGTATGTTTTGGGAGAATCTCATAAATAGCTTTTATTAAATGCTCTCCTGTATTTGTAAACGCACATTTGCTTTTTTTGTTTGTTTGTTTAGTACTTTTATATTTTAGAGCAAACTGCAATTTTGTATTTCAGCTTTATTTTTCCTAAGCGTTAGAATTCTACTGCTTTCCCTTAAAAGTCTAAAGGTTATTTGTGTTGTCAATTAGAATTTTAAATAAGGAATCAAATAATATTATATAACAGCAATAAAAATTATCTTCAGCGTTTTAGCAGTTTATGCATATTTATGTTTCTGGACAAAAATTTTTAAAGAGATTCTAATTTCTTCCACATTTTGATCATGTAAAGTCTCTGATCAACTTTGATGATATACTTTCTAATTTATATTCAGTAAAGTTATGAGATACTTACATAAGTAAATAGAAAAGGTATATGAAGCATGCTTTGGAAGCATGGTGAGTCAACCTGGAAGAATATCTAAGCTTGGAGGTAAGTTTACAGAGTTTCAACTCCAGCTCTTTCATGCCTATTATCTAGCTAATAAATTTGATCCATTTATGAGGCTAAATTGAATGTACATTCCTATTCTATATATTTTATACAATTTATGTGACTATAATTTTAACTTATGTCTACAAGAAAGATTTGCTAATTTAAAAGAGCTATGCCAATATGTAGTCATATTATTATTATACATATTATCAAATAGTGTTAAAAATCAAGGTAAATAGTTCTGGTAAGCTAATCTTTTAAAAATATCAGGTTTTGCTTCATAGATGGGAAAGTCTTTCAATGACCAAAGTAAAGGCATATTTCTAAAAGTTTAAGTGATTCCAGGAAATTAACAATATGGACTTCACCTTTCCACATCTGTCAAGTTCAACTGTGGTGTGCTATTATTTACTTCATGGTAAAGTTTAGCCATCCTTTCAAAATTTTGTGGAAAAGGACCAAATATTAGTTGCAATCTCTCCCATTAATTTAATAGGTGTGAAAATGGAATTCACAAGATTTTCTTTTTTGTATAGACAAATATGCCGATTTTAGGCAATGGTTAAGAAAATGTACTTAGTACTCTGTAACAGTTCTCAAGCTCAGAAACATTTTCCAGAGCATAATGTTTTTGATGTGTTGTTTTAGAAGCCTCTAATCAAACCATGTTACCTTTTAAAATTTAACAAAGAAAGAACCCAAAGGTAAAACAAATAAACATACAAAAAAAAAAAAACCTCACAAAAGGATGAGTAGACAAAACAAAATTTTGAGAGTATCCAACTGACAGCACTAGGGTAATAGCACTGACAGGCTATTTCAAGGCAATTTTTCTGTACTATGGAGTAGCTAGCATTTTACGGTTGGAATATCTAAGATAAACTGTGGCACCTATGGGTAGGTAGTAATACTGATTAATTCACCCGTTTTCATTCTCTGCATGTTGCTAGAAACTGCTTTCTTGTTCTCCTTTCCAGTAAACACTTAATATTAAGACTCACAGTGCTTCATTGTAGAAATAAGGGAAAACTGGCCTTGGGCCACATTTGTAAATCTACATTCAAGTACGCCATCAATCAAATCTCACCTAAATGCCAGTGTGCAGCTGGGTATTACAGATGTTCAGTAGAGTCACTTCTTTCCTTTCCACAAAAACAGATCTAGGGAACAAATCTAAAACAAAACAAAAGAAAAAGAAACAGAAGAAATTAATTTTATATCAGGATGCCTTCTTTTTCTATCAACCCAAACTTCTTGTTGTTGAATGATTTATGAGTTTGTATTATTTACAAATTGTTACTTGTACACATTTAAGCATATTCAGAGTTCTCTTTCTCTACATGTTTCCATTTCATTACTTCTTCATTTATTGTAAATATTCACATGACTAACCATAGGATAGTTGTTACTTTGAAACTACTCTATAGTACCTTATACATTGCTTTTTACTTTGGTGAATGTTTTCTGCTTGAATGGGTTAGAATATTTGGAACACTGGTTTTAATGTATTGGTTTGACATGAAGTGATACTAAAATGAAATCCCCGAGGCCTTAGGTTCATTCAACCAAGTTAAATAAGATTCTTGTTCTTAAAATGAAAAAATGTATATATTTGCAATATTCTCTGAAGCTTATTGAAAATTTGACTACTTTCAATAACGCCTACATTCTTCAAAATTTATTCTCTACTTTCCTAATAGTTAACATATACAAGTATTTTTTAACATTACCTTTTAGTTCATGAAATAATAGTAAATATTTTTATTTAAAAAATTTTTTTGGCCAAGTATTACATTTTGTACATTGGGTGAGCACATTATAGTTTACATTTGCCTGTAAGTCTTTCATAAATATTATGTAGGAAATAGCAGAATTGGTGGAGAATATGTACATTTATAATCTTACATGCATGAACATGTGATAAAAATTTATAAATAGTTGAACCATAGTATTAAATTACATACAGTCACACTTGTTATAAAAAAATTATCAAGGCCGGATCCAAGATGGCCGAATAGGAACAGCTCTGGATTGCAATTCCCAGTGAAAACGCAGAGGGTGAGTGATCACCACATTTCCAAACGAATTTTTACTGCCCGCAGACCAGGAGATTCCCAGGTGAATATGCACCACGAGTCTCCAGAGCAGCTATTTCAGTCGGCACAGTGGGTCTCCGCACAAAAACTCACACAAATCCAGGTGCCATTTCAACTGGTGGCTGGAATGCCTGGGAGACAGAGTCACCCTTTCAACTGAAAAAAAAGGGGGCTGAAACAGGGAACCAGGTGATTTGGCTCAGCTGGTGCCACCCCACAAAGACTAGCAATTTGAAACACTCTGGATTGAGAGTTTCACACCAAGCACAGCTGGACCCTGTTGGGGGAAGGGTATCTGCCATTACCGAGGCAATCTGCCATTACTGAGGCAGTCCGCCATTACCGAGGCAGTCCGCCATTACTGAGTCAGTCTGCCATTACAGAGACAGTCTGCCATTACTGAGGCAGACCGCCATTACTGAGGCAGTTCTAACTATACCCCTATAAACAAAACTGCAAGGAAGTTCACACAGCAGCTGGGCAGAGACCACGGCAGCTCAGCAACACCTCTGCTGGCACACTATGGCTAGGCTGCCTCCTTGCTGCACAGGCCATCTCTGAAAAATGGCAGAAGCAGGACAGGAACTTATAAATAAAGCCCCACCTTCCCAGGACAGAGTACTTGGGAAAAAAAGGCAGTTTATGAGTTCCGCTGCAGCAGACTTAAACGTACCAGCCCAGCAGCTCTGAACGGAACAACGGAGCTCAGAGCTCAGCACTTGAGCTCCTATAAAGAACAGACTGTCTCCTCAAGCAGCTCCCTGACCCCATATATCCAGAGACACTTCATAAAGGAGAGCTCAGGCTGATAACTGGCGGGTATCCTTCCGGGACAAAGATAACAGAAGAAGAAACTGGCAGCAATCCTTAACTGTTCTGCAGCCACTGCAGGCGATTCCTCAGGCAAGCACAGTCTGGAGTGGACCTCCAGCAGTAATACAGCAGAGGGGCCTGACTGTTAGGAGAAAAACTAAGAAACAGAAAGAAACAACTTCACTATCAACAAAAAGGACTCCAGGGACCCCATCTGAAAGCCACCAACTACAAAGACCACAGGTAGATAAATCCAAAAGATGGGAAGAAACCAGCGCAAAAAGGATAAAAACAGCCAAAACCAGAATGCCTCTCCTCCTACAAGGGATCACAATTCCTCACCAGCAAGGGAACAAGGCTGGATGGAGAATGAGTCTGATGAACTGACAGAAACAGGCTTCAGAATGTGGATAATAACAAACTTCTCTGAGCTAAAAGAACATGTTCTAACCCAATGCAAAGAAACTAAGAACCTTGAAAAAAGGTTTGACGAAATGCTAGCAAGAATAAACAGCTTAGAGAGGAATATAAATGACTTGATGGAGCTGAAAAACACAACACAAGAACTTTGTGAATCATACATAAGTTTCAATAGTCGAATCGACCAAGCAAAGAAAGGATATCAGAGATTGAAGATCAACTCAATGAAATAAAATGAGAAGGCAAGATTAGAGAAAAAAGAGTAAAAAGAAATGAACAAAGCCTCCAAGATATATGGGATTATGTGAAAAGACCTAATCTACCTTTGATAG
>CAUYLG010067607.1:0-15885 GCA_963573385.1 Cacajao melanocephalus
GAGTTTAAAATGAGGAAACTGAGGCCAGCACGAGACAAATTAAATTCCAGTTTATTTAGCTCCCAGGCGAGGTTCTGTGGCCCCGGGGGAGGTAGAGACAGAGAGGGGCCAGAGAAGTCGTGCCCGGCCGTTCTGGGCGTGGGGTTTTATAGGGGGTAAGGGCAGTAGATTGGTCAGTGGGGAAACAAAGCATGGGCAACTGCATTGGTCATAGAAAGAGTGCACCTGGACTTGGCAAGTTGCCATTGGCAGCCCAGCAGAGGTACCCACAGGTGGGCTGGAGCAGGTAACAGATTGACCGGTGAGGAAACAAAGCATGGGCACCTGTATTGGTCAGAGAGACTGGACCCGGACTTGGCGAGCTGCCATTGGTCAGGCTCTCGACGGGATTTTTGAATTTTGGGCTGACAGCATGATTTAGTGCTGAGTGTGGGGGCTAGGGGTGGAATGCGGGAGTGGGTGTGGGGAGCTTACATGGAGAAGGCAGGCACCGGTAGGATGTCCGGCCTCCTAATAAGTGTTATCAGGAGCGGAGGGGGTGAGTATTGTCCATCCGGCTCCTGGCGAGGCTATGGGCCTTACAGTGCCCATTGAAGTGGTGAGCACTGTTGATCACTGAGGAGGTAGTGAGTACTGACCCGGCACTTGGGCCTGTCCCCCAGTCTCTGCTCTGCCCTTGGCTAGCCAGGTGGTGTACAGAGAGGGGAGAGAAGCTACCTTACGAAGGGGCATGGGTCAACTTCTGTAAGATGTGGGAAGTAGCTATGAATGTTACAGAATGGCTGTGGAGATGGGCCAGGTAACAGCCCGCATTTGTGAGAAGTGAGTTGAGAGGCATGTTTGGGAGGCTGTGAGTAATTAACATGGGTTAAGGGGTCCAGCACCAGAATTCAGGTTTTCTCTACCACTCAGTAGCCTCAACGCCCTTATCTGTAATGGGAATGATGGAAAATCTATCACCGAGTTGAGGGGAAAATGAGATTGTGTAAAGCGCACTTGGCACGTGACAGTCACAGGCATGGGTAAAAGTCCAGAAGGATTTTCTTATGCCAAGGGTGTAAGCTCTAGGGTCACAGGGTTGTGACTTGTTTACCATTGTGTCTCTAGTCCCTAGCCTGCTAGCCTGGCACAAAGGGATGCCTCAGTCAATTACATGTTGATTGAATTGTCAGTTTCTCTCAGGGCACTGACTTCAAAAATAAAATAGGATATGAAAATGGCTCCATTTGTTGTCACCATTTTGTTGGGGATCCTGTGTCCTTTAAAGTGGTCAGGAGTTGGAGAAATATGATAGGGAAAGTGAGTGGTGTGGTTGGTGGATTTCACATGTGTTCTTTATGTTGGCAAGGAAGCAGATGACCTTAGCCCATGTTTCTCAGATCCTTTAAGTGGCTGTATAATAAGACCTAGGGTGTGGGACTAGACCCCAGGGCTTGCAGATCTGAAGACAGTTTAGGTTCCTGCTGGCAGGATGTCTTGGCTCAGGTACAACTATTTCCCCTGTGGGGTCCCAGCCTCCTCCAGCATACTGCTCTGCTGACAGGCAGAGACCTTGGGGTGAGGAGAGAGTGATAGCATCTGGATCATCCAGTCCCACCTCGATGGCATTTTGGGTCATAGTAAAAAGGGACTTCAACACGGCTAACCAGGTCTCACAATGGAGCCGCAGGTGTCAGGGATATAATGCACTATTGGGCAATACGTGCAAAACTTACCACCTGTGCATTTTTCTGGAGCGACTTTCCATAGAGCCTTTGATAGAGGCTGAAAGAAATTTGTCATTCAAAATACCGAGGAACCACTACCAGGGACCTCTATGTTCAGCAACATGTCTGTACTGGTGCATGCCAAGTGTCCTCGATTAGAGGCTATTGTCTCACCTCAGGGTGAAGAGTGCCGGGTGAAGGAGTACAGAAGTCTCTGGGCAAGACAGTTGTTACCTAGGTCTGGGCCAACATCTGAGAAGACGACTTCACCCCAGGTTAGGAAGTTCACTTTCAGTTCCTGGCCAGGGAGAAAGCAAGCTCTGGGAGACCTAAGCTCTGAATCTCAGTTGGCTTTTCAGTCTAATCCGTTGTTGCCAAAGACATACTTGCCAATCCCAGATCCTCAGTGGACTCCATATATGCTCCACTTTAGCCTTCACTTATGGTTTATCCCATCTGGAATGCCTTTTTCTCTCCAAAGATGTTCCCAAGAGTCAAGTCATTTCCATTTATCTTCCTCCAGAAGGAACATGTGTTATACTTTATCTTTCTTCTAAAAATGTGACTGTCTTAATGAGACTGATGGTTGTTAGTGCTTACCAGGCATGGAGCTAAGAGTGTTAACATACATTATTTAATCTTAACAGTTCTTCATCATGGGTACTATTACCAGCTCCAGTTTTTTTGAGACAGTCTTGTTCTGTCACCCAGCCTGGAATGCAGTGGTGTGATCTCAGCTCACTGCAACCTCCACTTTCCAGGTTCAAGTGATTCTCATGCCTCAGCCTCCTGAGTAGCTGGGACTACCAGCGCATACCACCACGCCAAGCTAATTTTTTTTTATTTTTAGAAGAGACAGGGTTTCACCATGTTGGCCAGGCTGGTCTTGAACTCCTGACCTCAAGTGATCTGCCCACCTCAGCCTCCCAAAGTCCTGGGATTGCAGGCGTGAGCCACCACGCCTGGCCCAGCTCTAGTTGTTCAGGTGAAAAAAAGTGAGGCACAGAATTGTAAAGCCATTTGTCCAATAGGCTGGGAAGTGGTCAAGTCAGCATTTGAATGTTTTTAAACCTCAGCCTACTCTCCTGGCCCTTAGCATGTTCCGTCATGCATTCTGGTCTTATCCAGTGTTTATTAGGTATCTACAGCATCCAGATAATGTTAGGTACTCGGGACGCAAGGGTGCAGAAACAAGCAGTCGGGGCCCTTTTTGGAACCTGTTAATCCCTAATGGGCTGAGCCTTCCTAAAGCAAGCGCCCTCTTAGTCACCTCTGCATCCCCAGCATCTAACCTTTCCAAGGGCATGGCACTGTGCTTTAGAAAAATAATCCCTGGCTCTCATGGCCATGGGAAAGCATGTCTTTCAAAGCATAATACAGCTGGGTGCGATGGCTCATGCCTATAATCCCAGCACTTAGGGAGGTTGAGGCAAGTGGATCATCTGAGATCAGGAGTTTGAGACTGGCCTGGCCAACATGGTAAAACTCCATCTCTACAAAAAATACAAAAATTATCTGGGCGTGGTGGCTGGTTCCTGTAATCCAAGCTACTCGGGAGGCTGGGACTCCATGCGCCTGCCACCATGCCCAGCTAATTTTTTGTATTTTTACAGTTTTAAATAAAAAGTGCTTGAAGCTGAAAATTGAGTGGCACAGTGGCTCACGCCTATAATCCTACTACTTTGGGAGGCTGAGGTGGACGGATCACTTGAGCCCAGAAGAAGTTTGAGACCAGCTTGGGCAACAAGATGAAATACCATCTCTAAAAAAATTACAAAAATTGGCCAGGCATAGTGGTGCACACCTATAGGCCCCGCTACTCCACTGAGGTGGGAGGATCACCTGAGCCTGGGGAGGTTGAGGCAGTGAGGTGTGATTGCACCAATGCACTCCCACCTGGGCGACAGAGCGAGATACTGCCTCAAAGAAAAAGCTGAAAAATTTAATATTTTGAAAACTTAAATCTTATGGCATATTATTATTAAATAACTTTTCCCAGTTCTGATGTTCAATGTCAGTCTAAATGCTCATCTAAAGGACTGACACTGCATCATACATTCTGTGTCTAGATCTTATATACAAATTAGAGAGTGATAGGAATTGTTTAAATGGCTAAATTTTCCTCAGCTACAGTGAGTAGCTATATTGGCCTCTTTTAAAATGTTTTATTATTTTTATTTAAACAAACTTTTAATTTTTTTGTAGAGATGGGGGTTTCATTATGTTGCTCAGGCTGGTCTTGAACTCTTGGCCCCAAGTGATCCTCTGGCCTCAATCTCCCAAAGTGCTGGGATTATTGGCATGAACTAACAAGCCTGACCCATATTACTCTCTAACTCATGAGTATGTCTGGAGGCATAATTTGGAACATGAGGAGAAACAGAAAAACGGGCTTTCAGCCCTTCTGAGAAATGATACTTGTTATGCAAGAATCTACTGCATTTAGGCTACCTGAGAAGAGGAACTTAAGAATTAATTTATGCTTCCTTGTAAGTGTTTCAACACTCAAGTTCTCTGCATACTCTGAAGCAGTGTGTGTCTCCAACATTGGTAGCAGCTGCAACCCACAAACCTTACTGACATTCAGATATAGTTGCCTTTTTTTTTTTTTTTTTGGAGACAGAGTCTTGCTGTGTCCCACAGGCTGGAGTGCAGTGGCACGATCTCAGCTCACTGCAACCTCCGCCTCCCCGGTTCAAGCCATTCTCCTGCCTCAGCCTCCCTAGTAGCTGGGATTACAGGGACATGTCACCACACCTGGCTAATTTTTGTATTTTTTAGTAGAGATGGAGTTGGCCAGGCTGGTCTTGAACTCCTGACCTCAATTGATCTGCCTGCCTTGGCCTCCCAAAGTGCTGGGATTACAGGTGTGAGCCACCAGGTCCGGCCATAGTTGCCTTTTGTTTTGAGATTTTAGGACAAGAGATGAGACATTCTTTGGGGCCTGAACAGTGTTCGTTATGAAAAAAAAAAAAAAGAAAGAAAGAAATGGATGTTTAGGGCTGCAGATTGTGCTGAACCAGTAATGAACTTAAGATCCTGAGTGGACAGGAGCAGCTTTGTGGTCATTAGTAAATCTGTTTTTAAGGGCTGGGCATGGTGGCTCACACCTGAAATCTCAGCACTGTGGGAGGCTGAGGTGGGAGGATCACTTGAGCCCAAGAGTTTGAGACCAGCCTGGGCAACATAGCAAGACTTTGTCTCTACAAAAAAAAATAATAATAGCTGGGTGTGGTGGCACGAATCTATAGTCCTAGCTACTCAGGAGGCTGAGGTGAGAGGATTGCTTGAGCCCAGGAGGTCGAGCTGTTGTCAGCCATTTTGTGTCACTGCACTCCAGCCTGGGTGACAGCTAGATAATGTGTCTCAAAAAAAAAAAAAAGGTCTTGGCCAGGCGCAGTGGCTCATGCCTGTAATGCCACCATTTTGGGAGGCTGAGCCAGGTGGATCACCTGAGGTCAGGAGTTTGAGACAGCCTGGCCAACATGGGGAAACCCCGTCTCAAATAAAAATACAAAAATTTGCTAGGCATGATGGTGCACGCCTGTAATCCCAGCTACTTGGGAGGGCTGAGGCAGGAGAATCCCTTGAAGTTGGGAGGTGGAGGTTGCAGTGAGCCGAGATTGAGCCATTGCATACACTCCAGCCTGGGCGATAAGAGCAAAACTCCGTCTCAAAAAAAAAAATATTAAAAAAAAATACGTTTATGAGATGGGCAGCAATCTTGCTAGGAACTAATGAGGTTACTGGCTGCAAGGAAGATGGGGAAAAAAAGTTCTGGCCTCCACCCAGGGGATCTATAGAGACAATGTAGGAATTCCCCCAGACACAAAGGAGTGCTTCAAAGGTACTGTGTGGCCCAAAATGGTAGAGGAGGAAATTCCAGGGCTCCATCCCTCCCCCAACACAACGAATGAGCTGTCAAAAACGGTCAGAATCAAATTCTGAAGTACTCTTGGATCTTGCCTTTTATTTTATTTTGGTTTTTTGAGATGGGGTCTCACTCTGTCCCCAAGACTGGAGTGCCATGGTGCAATCTCAGCTCACTGCAGCCTTGACTTCCCACCTCAGCCTCAGAGTAGGTGGGATCACGGGTGCAAGCCACCACACCTGGCTAATTTTTTGTATTTTTTGTAGAGATGGGGTTTTATCATATTGCCCAGACTGGTCTTGAACTCCTGAGCCCAAGTGATCCACCTGCCTCAGCCTCCCAAAGTGCTGGGATTACAGGTGTGAGCCACTGCACCCAGCCTTCTAGTTTTTAAAAAGGGAAACAAACAAACTTAATACTACTAAGGGAAAACTTGGAGAAAGAAAGCTCTGAGGCTGGGTGCAGTGGCTCATGCCTGTAATCCCAGCACTTTGGGAGGCTGAGCCAGGTGGATCACCTGAGGTCAGGAGTTCGAGACCAGCCTGGCCAACATGGTGAAACCTTGTCTCTACTAAAAATACAAAAATTAGTTGGGCATGGTGGTGCATGCCTGTAATCCCAGCTACTTGGGAGGCTGAGGCAGGAGAGTCGCTTGAACCTGGGAGGTGGAGGTTGCAGTGAGCCAAGATCGTGCCATTGCACTCTAGGCTGGGTGACAGAGCAAGACTCCATCTCAAAAAAAAAATTGTGGTTGTAGGTCTCCACCTGTCTGATGACCTCCTCAAGGACCAGCAGAAAGGCTTCTAAGCTTTTTAACGAGGACATTTTCAGGGCTGGGGTGGCTTCCCAGGTGGCTTTAGACAAAGGCATTGAAAGACACAGGTACTGGCCTCAATACCCTGGGGCAGGGGACAACATCTGGGACAAGCAATAGACAGACCAGGCATCCTGGGAAGGAAAAGTTTGGAAAAAGTGATGTGTATCTGTAGAGGCTTTTAAAAGCTTCCACATAAACCAGGAAATCAAGAAAGCTGTGTGCAGTCCCATAGTGAGTTGCATGCTCAGAAAAGGCCTAAGAAATTTTGGGAGGCCAAGGAGGGTGGATCACCTGAGGTCGGGAGTTTGAGACCAGCCTGGCCAATGTGGTGAAAACCCATCTCTACTAAGAATACAAAAATTAACCGGGTGTGGCCGCACACACCTGTAATCCCAGCTACTCAGGGAGCCTGAGGCAGAAGAATCTCTTTACCTGGGAGGTGGAGGTTGCAGTAAGCCGAGACTGTGCCATTGCACTCTAGCCTGGGTGACAGAGTGAGACTCTGTCTCAAACCAAAACAAAAACAAGCAAACAAAAGAAAAGGCATAAGAAGACCCTCGGCTTTCATCTCTTGGTGGCCTTCAGGCTCTGTGCAAGCAGGAAGTAAAAGCTAAGGCAGAGTGTAAATGGTCTGGTTAAGGGGTTGGGAGAGTTCCCCAAACCGATCAAATTTGCAAAGACTAGGATAGTGTTTTCTCCCTCCCTCCCTGCCTTCCTCCCTTCCTCCCTTCCTTTCCCTCCCTCCTTCCCTCCTTTCTTCCTCCCTCCCTCCTTCTGTTCTTCTGCCTGCCTTCTTTCTGTCTCTCTCTTTCTGTTTCTTTCTTTCTGCTTCTTTCTTCCTTCTTTCCTTGTATTCCTCTTTATTTGTTGGCTTCAGCCATTTTAGGTAGCTCTCAAAACCAACAAGCAAAAAGAACAGAAACCTAGGGCCGGGCATGGTGGCTGGCGCCTGTAATCCCAGCATGTTGGGAGGCGGAGGCAGGCAGATCACCTGAGGTCGGGAGTTTGAGACCAGCCTGACCAACATGGAGAAACCCCATCTCTACTAAAAATACAAAATTAGCTAGGCATGGTGGCACATACCTGTAATCCCAGCTATTCAGGAGGCTGAGGCAGGAGAATCACTTGAATTCCGGAGGCAGAGGTTTTGGTGAGCTGAGATTGCACCATTGCACCACAGCCTGGGTAACAAGAGCGAAACTCCATCTCAAAAAACAAACAAACAAACAAACAAAACCAGAAACTTTATTGGCAACGAATATAGACTTTACAAAAATAGTTTGGAACGTTTACCAAACAGGCAAACCATGGCAATCCATGATAGAGAGCAATAACAGATGCTGGGGAGAGAGGAGAATCTGATTTTCAGTGTTGCCATAAATAGAAAATAACAAAAACCCTCATGGCATGCAAAGAAATAACGAAGGTCTACTCATTTGTGGCAAAAAAGAAATTACTAGATACTGTCCCTGTGACAGCCCAGCTATTGGTCTTACTAGCAATGACTTTCTTTTTATCTACTTATTTAATTTTTTCTTAGAGACAGAGTCTCCCTCTGTTGCCCAGGCTGGAGTGCAGTGATGCAATCATAACTCACTGCAGCCTCTACCTCCTGGGCTCAGGTGATCCTCCTGCTTCAGCCTCCTGAGTAGCTGGAACTACAAGTGTGTGCCACAATGCCAGGCTAGACAATCACTTTTTTTTGTTTTGAGATGGAGTCTCACTCTGTCACCCAGGCCGCTGTGCAGTGGTGCAATCTTGGCTCACTGTAACCTCCGTCTCCCAGGTTCACAGCCTCAACCTCCCAAGTAACTAGGATTACAAATGCCCGCCATCACGGCCAGCTAATTTTTATATTTTTAGTGGAGACAGGGTTTCACCATGTTGGCCAGGCTGGTCTTCAACTCCTGACCTCAAGTGATCTGCCTGCCTCAGCCTCCCAAAGTGTTGGGATTACGGGCGTGAGCCACCGTGCCCAGCCAACAATGACCTTGAATAGACTGTCTTAAATATACTCAAAGAGCTGAAGGAAACCATGGACGAAGTCCTAAGGAGAGAGCACTTTGCAGAAGTTGTAGACCCTTGAGAGTCAGCAGGGGAGTGGGCCAATGAAATGTTGAGTTATTACTACTGTTAATTCAAATCACGTGAATAGGAAACCCTCAGAGAACAAGAAGTCTTTGTTGTATCACAAGGGCTCTATCAGCAGAGGTGGAGTCCTGAACTTGGCACAGTGTCTGGCACATAATAGGCCTTCAAGAAAGTTTTAGATTAAATGAATGCATCCACATGCTTTTATGTTGGCTGAGGTCTTTCTAGCAAAGTTTTCTTTCTTTTTTTTTCTTCCTCCTTGTGTTGGGGTTTGTAGGAATAGGAAGAATGGCATAGAGGAAGAGCAAACCAGAGTCATCTTGAATTAGTGGATATCTTTCTCCTGTCTCCTTTCTTCACTAAGAACAGTCTTTGCTGGGCACGGTGGTTCACACCTGTAATCCCAGCACTTTGGGAGGCCAAGGTGAGTAGATCACCTGAAGTTGGGAGTTCGAGACCAGCCTGGCAACAGGGTGAAGCCCTGTCTCTACTAAAAATACAAAAATTAGGTGAGGTGTAGGGGCTTGTGCCTGTAATTGCAGCACTTTGGGAGGCCGAGGCTGGTGGATCACCTGAGGTCAGGAGTTCGAGACTAGTCTGGCCAACATGGCGAAAACCTGTCTCTACTAAAAATAAAAAAAAAAATTAGCCAAGTGTGGTGGTGCAGGCCTGTCTTCCCAGCTACTCGGGAGGCTGAGGCAGGAGAATCGCTTGAACCTAGGAGGTGGAGTTTGCAGTGAGTCGAGGTCATGCCATTGCACTCCAGCCTGGTTGACAAGAGCAAAACTTGGAAAACACAAAAAACAACAACAAAAAAATTAGCCAGGTGTGGTGGCACATGCCTGTAATCCCAGCTACTCGAGAGGCTCAGGCAGGAGAATCACTTCAGCCCAGGGATGTGGAGGCTGCAGCGAGCTGAGATGGCGCCACTGTACTCCAGCCTGGGCGAGAGATTTGGTCTTTTTAATTTTTTTTTTCTGTCTTAAAAATAATGAAAAAAGAATAACAGTATTGTCTTTGGGTAAGCAGAGGCACAGAGTAAAAAAAGAACAGAAAAAAAAAAGAATCTTGTCTTTTGGGGCTTAATGGATGAGCATGTGTTCTGAATCAGTGCACCCAGGTATAGTGAAAGTCACTGAGAAACCTCTGGTTGGTGCATTCTCTTTTGTTGTTGAAGTTGTGGGCTGCTGTGGGATGGGTCCTCTTAGAAAAGCACACAGTATGGAAAGTGGAAGATAGAGAGAGTTCCCAGGAGTGCCTCATTGCATTGCAGGTTGTAGGTAGGTGCCTAGGGATAGGAGGTTCACGCCCGCTATCCTTCCCTCATGATGGCTCCCAAAGCCGAGCGAAGAGGTGATGTTCCTGCTTCCCAAGGCATCCAAAGGACGGGGACTTGAAGAATGCAGTGTGGCAACCGCATGCCTAAGAATGTGGGGAAGGAAGGAGCTTGACGATGAGTCTGAGAGTCTACTGGGACTGTGGGAAAACAGCGTAGCCTTCTTTTCTTTGAGCTTCAGTTATCTCGCCTGTGGTGATGATGATGATAAAGATGATGCCTTACTTCTATGGCACATACTATGTTCCAGATATTGTTCATATAACTCATCTAATTTTTATAGCGGTTTTACAACATGGACACTATGTTTATACCTATTTTACAGAAGAGGAAACTGAGGCATAGGGAAGTCAAGTCACTTGATCGCATGGCTAGTGTTTGGAGAAGGCATATTGAAACCCTGGCTACTGTCTTAATCACTGCCTTGTCTTCATGGGCTTATCATGAGGATTAACCACAGTGACTTGCTAAGTGTTGAGTTCAGTGTCTGGCACAGGATTGGTGTTCACAAAATCCTAACAGCTGCTATCAGTACCAGAGCCCAAACATACAAGTGGGACTTTATCCACCTCTCTAATATCACATGTGCTTGTATAATCAGTCGCTTTTTTTTCACTAAAATTTTTTTTGAGACAGGTTCTCACTTTGTCACCCAGGCAGGAATGCAGTGGTAAATACACAGCTCACTGTAGCCTCCACCTTCTGGGCTCAAGTGATCCTCCCACCTCAGCCTCCCTCAGCCTCTTGTGTAGCTGGAACCACAGTGTGCATCACCATGCCCAGCTAATTTTTTAAAAAAATTTTTTGTAGAGATGGGGTCTCACCATCTTGCATAAGCAGGTCTCAAACTCTGGACTCAAGTGATCCTCCTGCCTCTGCCTCCCAAAGGGCTGATATTACAGGCATGAGTCACTGTGCCTGGCTAATCAGTCACTTTTTATTTCTTTTGAGACAGAGTCTCGCTCTGTCACCAGGCTGGAGTGCAGTGGCACGATCTTGGCTCATTGCAACCTCCGCCTCCTGGATTCAAGTGATTGTCCTGCCTCAGCCTCCCGAGTAGCTGGAACTATAGGCACGTGCCACTATGCCTGGCTGATTTTTTATATTTTTAGTAGAGATGGAGTTTCACCGTGTTAGCTAGGATGGTCTTGATCTCCTGACCTCATGATCCGCCCGCCTCAGCCTCCCAGAGTGCTGGGAGGCATGAGCCACTGCACTTGGGCTCAATCAGACACTTTTAAAGGAGAGTGGGGAATGTTATGTTTTGCAACTATTTGTTGAATTCTTGGATATTTACTTGGAAAAAATCCAAACACTTAGTGAAAGGTAAAATTTGCTCAAGCTGTCTCTCATCCTTCCCTGGCCCACTTCCACATGCAGCTGGGTAAACTGACCCCATTCTCTGTTTTATTTTTTTTTTATCACCCCCAGCCCCTGGTTTTATTTTTCTGAGATGAAGTTTCACTCTTGTCATCCAGGCTGGAGTGCAGTGGTGCCACCTTGGCTCCCTGCAACCTCTGCTTCCCAGATTCAAGCGATTCTCCTGTCTCAGCCTCCTGAGTAGCTGGGATTGCAGGCACCTGCCACCACGCCAGGCTAATTTTTTAATATTTAGTAGAGACGGGGTTTCACCATGTTGACCAGGCTGGTCTTGAACTCCTGACCTCAGGTGATCCACCCACCTTGGCCTCCCAAAGTGCTGAGATTACAGGCGTGAGCTGCTGCACCCGGCTCATTCTCTGTTTCTTGATGGTTTCTCCTTACTGGGGCATTGATCACTCACTCATGACATCGCCAGGTCATGAACCACTCCTCCACTAGCCCTTGGACGATCCAAGTGGTTCACCAAAGGACACAAGGGATATGATGAGTCCTCTGTAAGTGATTCTGAGGGGCCATGGCATATATATAAATAGAGGAGGATGGCAAAATGTGGGCATTTCCTTCCCCAACCCATTCTGACAGTTTGCTGGTTAGAGACAAATCCCAATGTCAGAGAATTTTATTTCTTTGTTCCTTTCCAGTGAAATAGAATGTGGGTCTGGCACTGGGGAGGACGCTACTAATTCATATATTCTGCTTATTTGGCTCCTGGCTGAACAAGAGTTTACATTACTTAATGTCTGGCTTTTCCCCTGAGAATCAAAATAAGTTTTCTATTCAATTATTAAGCAAATTTCACAGCCAAATAATCCTCTTATTTTTACAAGTGGGATTTTCCCTGGTAGAGGGTTTTCTGGCTTCTCTGGGTGGTTGGTCCCTCTCCTGTCTTCCGTTTCCTCCGTCCTTGTCTGGCTATGAAGGAAGCTAAAGCCCCTCATTCATGGATTAGGGGCTTTTCAATGGCAGTCGGGAGACTTTGGCTTTGCAACCTAGAGATGAATCTTATTTATTTATTTATTTATTTATTTATTTTTAGAGACAGAGGCTTGCTCTGTTGCTCAGGCTGGAGTTCAGTGGCATGATCTCTGCTCACTGCAACCTCTGCCTCCCAGTTTCAAGCGATTCCCCTGCCTCAGCCTCCTAAGTAGCTGGGACTACAGGTGCATACCACCATGCCCAGCTAATTTTAAAAATATTTTTAGTAGAGATGAGGTTTCACTATGTTGGCCAGGCTGATCTCGGAACTCCTAGCCTCAGGTGATCCACCTGCCTTGGCCTCCCAAAGTGCTGGGATTACAGGCGTGAGCCACTGTACCCGTCCTAGAGATAAATTGTAATGTTCTCCAGCTGTGGGCTGAGTCTGCTCCCTCTTTCTGCTCTTCAATCTATTGGCTTTGGGCACAGGCACAGCTGCAGCTCTAGTAGGTTTTGGGCCTGGGATCAGTGGAGACAAATGTGAAGGTAACAGGACAGGGCGCGGGGCCCAGGGGAAAAACAAACAAAAACACAAACAACAACACTTTTTTTGTCAAAACTACAGTGAAAGATCTCCATGTCCTGGCCAGCATTTATCTTTTGTTTTTTAAAAAATAGCCATCCTGGGCCAAATGCGGTGGCTCACACCTGTAATCCCAGCTCTTTGGGAGGCCAAGGTGGGTGGATCACCTGAAGTCAGGAGTTCGAGACTAGCCTGGCCAACATGGTGAAACCTTGTCTCTACTAAAAATATGAAATTTAGCCAGGCATGGTGGCATGTGCCTGTTATCCCAGCTACTCAGGAGGGTGAAGGCAGGAGAATCACTTGAACCCAAGAGGCAGAGGTTGCAGTGAGCCGAGATCACGCCCTTGCACTCTAGTCTGGGTGACAAAATCGAGACGCCATCTCAAAGAAAAAAAAATTAGCTGGGTGTGGAGACATGTGCCTGTAATCCAAGCTACTTAGGAGGCTGAGGCACAAGAATAGTTTGATCCTGGGAGGTGGAGGTTGTAGTGAGCTGAGATTGCGCCATTGTACTCCAGCCTGGGTGACAGAGTGAGACTCTCTCTCAAAAAAAAAAAAAAAAAAAAAGGGAAAGAAAATAGCCATCATTACATTCTACTGTTTGCTTTCCATAATGGTTGTACTAATTTACATTGCCACAGCGTACAAGGGCTCTGCATGAGTCCGTTCACACACTGCTGTAAAGAAATACCTGAAATGGATAATTTATAAACAAAAGAAGTTTACGTCAGGCACGGTGACTCACGCCTATAATCCCAGCACTGTGGGAGGTTGAGGCGGGTGGATCACCTGAGGTTGGGAGTTGGAGACCAGACTGACCAACATGGAGAAATCCTGCCTCTACTAAAAATACAAATAGGCTGGGTGTAGTGGCACATGCCTGTATTCCCAGCTACTCGGGAGGCTGAGGCAGGAGGATCACTTGAACCCGGGAGGCAGAGGTTGCAGTGAGCTGAGATTGCACCACTGCACTCCAGCCTGGAGACAGAGTGAGACTCCATTTCAAAACAGAAGAAAAGAAAAGAAGTTTAATTGGCTCATGATTCTGCAGGCTGTACAGGAAGCATGGCAGCATCTGCTTGGGTTCTGAGGAAGCCTCAGAACACTTACATTCATGGTGGTAGGTGAAGGGGGAGCCAGCACTTCACATGGCTGGAAGCAGGGTGAAAAGAGAGAGAGATAAGGGAGGTGCTATCTTCCTTTTAAACAGCCAGGTCTTGTGAGAACTCAGTTACTTTACAGTACTAAGGGGGAAACAGTGCTAAACCATTCATGAGAACTCCGCTCCTGTGATCCAATCACCTCCCACCAGGCCCTACCTCCGACACTGCGGATTGCAATTGAACATGAGATTTAGGTAGGGACACATATCCAAACCATATTAGGCTCCCTTTTCTCCGCATTCTCACCAACACTTGTTATTATTCATCCTTTTGACAGCAGCCGTTCTAACAGATGTGAGGTGATATCTCACTGTGATTTTGATTTGCATGTTACTGATAATTAGTAATGCTGAGTATCTTTTCATATACTGGTTGGCCATTTGTATGCCTTCTTTGGAGAAATGTCTATGCAGGCCTTTTGCCCATTTTTAAATTGAGTTATTTGTTTTCTTGTTATTGAGTTGTTTGAGTTACTTATACATTTTGGATATTAAACCCATATTAGATATACAATCTGCAAATATTTTCTTCTGTTCTATAGGTTGCTTTTTGCTCTGTTGATTGTTTTCTTTGTGGTCTGTTTTTGTTTTTGTTGCAACTATCTAAAAAGAAATCAAGAAAACAATTCCACTTACAATCACTGAAAAAAAAATACTCAGGAATAAATTTAACCAAGGAGGTGAAAGATCTGTACACTGAAAGCAATAAAACACTGATCAAAGAAATTTAAGAACACACAAACAAATGGAAAAATGTTCCATGTTCATGGATTGAAAGAGTTAATAGTGTTAAGATGTTTGTAATTCCCAAAGTGATCTATGGATTTAATGCAATCTCTATAAAAAGTCTAAAAGCATTTTTCACAGAAATTGAAAAAAATAATCAAATTGGTATGGAACCACAAAAGACTCTGAATAGCCAAAGCAATCTTGAGAAAAAAAAAAAAAAAAAAAGGCTGGAGGCATCACGCTACCTGACTTCAAAATACACTACAAAGCTATAGTAGTTAAAATAGCATGGTAATGGCATAAAAACAGACAGGTAGACCAATGAGACAGAATAGAGAGCCCAGAAATAAATCCATGCATCTATAGTTATTAGTTTTTGACAAAGATGCCAAGAACACACAAAAGGGAAAGGAAGTCGCTTCAATAAATGATGTTGGGACTACTGGTTATCTACATATAGAAGAATGAAATTAGATCTCACACCATATACAAAAACTAGTTTAATATGTGTTAAAGACTTAAACATATGACTGGAAACGACTAGAATAAAATATAGGGAAAAAGCTCTTAACACATTGATCTGGGCAATGGTTTCTTTGGATATGACCACAAAAGCACAGCAACAAAAGTGAACATAGACAAATGGGATTACAACAAACTAAATAGCTTCTACACAGCAAAGGAAACAATTAATAGAGTGAAGAGACAATTTCATTGTCTCCTGCAGACCTGTTAGAATGACTACTATCAGAAAGACAAAGGATAACAAGTGTTGGCAAGGATATGAAGAAAAAAGGGACCCTTGTACACTGTTGGCAGGAATGTAAATTAGTGTAACCATTATGAAAGATCATTATACTAATATGGAGACTCCTCAAAAAACTAAAAATAGAACATCTGTATGAGCCAGCCATGCTATTAATGACTATGTATTTAAAGGAATGAAAGGCCGGGTACAATGGCTCGTTCCTGTAATTCCAGTACTTGGAAGGCCAAGCTGGGCAGATCACTTCAGGTCTGGAGTTTGAGATCGGCCTGGCTAACATGGTCAAACTCCAGCTTTACTAAAAATACAAAACTTAGCTGGGCGTGGTGATGTGCACCTGTAATCCCAGCTACTCTGGAGGCTGAGGTAGGAGAATCACTTGAGCCTGGGAGATGGAGGTTGCAGTGAGCTGAGATCCTGCCACAAAAAAAAAAAAAAAAAAAAAAAAAAAAAATGCCGGGTTGGGGAAGACGTGAATTAAAGCCAATTTGGGGCCGGATGAGTGGAGGAAAACAAGGCCACG
>CAUYLG010067608.1:0-57695 GCA_963573385.1 Cacajao melanocephalus
TGATGCCAGTTGGTTGTTTTGCCCATTAGTTGACACAGTTTCTTCATTGTGTTGATGCTCTTTACCATTTGGTATGTTTTTGGAGTGGCTGGTACTGGTTGTTCCTTTCTATGTTTAGTGCTTCTTTCAGGAGCTCTTGTAAGGCAGGCGTGTTGGTGATGAAATCGCTGAGCAATTGCTTGTTCATAAAGGATTTTATTTCTCCTTCACTTATGAGGCTTAGTTTGCCTGGATATGAAATTCTAGGTTGAAAGTTCTTTTCTTTAAGGATGTTGAATATTGGACCCTACTCTCTTCTGGCTTGTAGGATTTCTAACGACAGATCTGCTGTGAGTCTGATGGGCTTCCCTTTGTGTGTAACCTGACCTTTCTCTCTGGCTGCCCTTAGCATTTTCCCCTTCATTTCAACCCTGGTGAATCTGACGATTATGTGCCTTGGGGTTGCTTTTCTTAAAGAATATCTTTATGGTGTTCTCTGTATTTCCTGGACTTGAATGTTGGCCTGCCTTGCTAGGTTGGGGAAATCCTCTTGGAGAATATCCTAAAGAGTGTTTTCCAGCTTAGATTCATTCTCTGTCACATTCAGGTACACCTACCAAAGTGTTAGGTTAGGTCTTTTCACATAATCCCATATTTCTTGGAGGCTTTGTTCATTTCTTTTCACTCTTTGTTTTCTAATCTTGCCTTCTTGTTTTATTTCATTGAGTTGATCTTCAATCTCTGATATCCTTTCTTCTGCTTGGTTGATTCGGCTATTGAAACTTGTGTATGCTTTGCAAAGTTGTCTTGTGTTTTTCAGCTCCATCAGATCATTTATATTCTTCTCTTAGCTGTTTATTCTTGTTAGCATTTCATCTAACCTTTTTTCAAGGTTCTTAGTTTCTTTGCATTGGGTTAGAATATGTCCCTTTAGCTCAGAGAAGTTTGTTATTACCCACCTTCTGAAGCCTGTTTCTGCCAGTTCATCAGACTCATTCTCCATCCAGCTTTGTTCCCTTCCTGGTGTGGAGTTGTGATCCCTTGGAGGAGGAGAGGCGTTCTGGGTTTTGGTGGTTTCATCCTTTTTGTGCTGGTTTCTTCCCATCTTTGTGGATTTATCTACCTATGGTCCTTGTAGTTGGTGACTTTTGGATGGGGTCTCTGAGTGGACATCCCTTTTGTTGATGTTGAAGTTATTTCTTTCTGTTTTTTAGTTTTCCTTCTAACAGTCAGGCCATTCTGCTGTAGGCCTGCTGGTGATCCACTCCAGACCCTGCTTGCCTGGAGATCACCCACGGAGGCTGCAGAACAGTGAAGGTTGCTGCTAGTTTCTTATTCTGTTATCTTCATTCCAGAAGGGTACTCACCAGATGTCAGCCTGAAGTCTCCTTTATGAGGTGTCTCTTTGGATATATGGGGGTCAGGGAGCTGCTTGAGGAGACAGTCTGTCCCTTATAGGAGCTCAAGTGCTGAGCTGGGAGCTCCGTAGTTCCATTCAGAGCATCTGGGCAGGTATGTTTAAGTCTGCTGCAGTGGAACTCATAAACGCCTTTTCCCCCAGGTGCTCTGTCCTCGGAAGGAGGGGCTTTATTTATAAGTTACTGACATGCTGCTGCCTTTTTTCCCAGATGCCCTGCCCAGCAAGTTGGTAGTCTAGCCACAGTCTGCCATCAGAGGCGTTACTGAGCTGCTGTGGGCTCTGCCTAGCTGCTGTGTGAACTTCCTGTTGCCTTGGTAATGGTGGTCTTCCTCAGTAAAGGCAGATTGCCTCAGTAATGGCTGACTGCCTCAGTAGTGCCAGACTGCTTCAGTGGTGGCAGACTGCTTTGGCAATGGCTGACGCCCTTCCCCCCACCAAGCTGGACTGTCCTGGGTCCAGCTGTGCTTGATGTGAAACTCTCAATCCAGAGCATTTCAGATTGCTGGTCTTTGTTGGGGGTGGGACCCGCTGGGCCAGATCACCTGGCTCCCTGTTTCAGCCCCCCCTTTTTTTTTTCAGTTGAATGGGTGGCTCTGTATCCCAGGCATTCCAGACGCCTGTTGAAATGGCTACCCAGATTTGTGCAAGTCTTTGTACAGAGACCCGCAGCGCCAGCTGAAACAGCTGTGTTGGAAACTCGTGGAGCTTTTCAGCTTGGGAATCTCCTGGTCTGTGGGCAGTAACTCATTTGGAAATGCAGCAATCACTCACCCTCTGTGTTCTTCTCGCTGGGAACTGCACTCCAGAGCTGTTCCTGCTCAGCCATCTTGGATCTCCTCTCTCTAATATCAACTCTTTTAATTACCTATGAAGTCATCCCTGTTTTACAGATGAATAAAGTGAGGCCTGAAGAAGTTAAGTAACTTGCCAAAGTTCTCACAGCTGGTAAATAGAAGGGACAGGGTTCAAACCCTAAAAGAATGCCTTAGAGTCCATGCTTTCCTAACCACAATAATATAAAGCTTCTCAATAATAGTAATAATTATTCTTCTGCTTCCCTAATATGTCTTTTTTTCAAGGTTCTGAAGGAAGGTCAATCATGAAATGCCAAAACTCTGAGAAATCCTAGCTTTCAAGTTATACAGAGGAAGGGAGTATCTAGTACAATACAGTAAGGATGTCACAGGACAGACTGTTACCCATATGAACAGGGGTGAGAAAGGACAAATAAACATGCACTAATGAGGTAGTGCTTTTCTGGTACCAAAATGAAAGATAAAATTGAATCATAACTGCAATTAGCAAATTAACCTAAACTTATAATTAAGAAATTAAATGGATATGCTGTTCTGTAGCTACGAAAATAAATTAATTTGACCCCATCTAAGCCCACTAGAATGTGGAGAGACTAAATTTAATCTCCTAAAGATTTCCTTCCAGAATCACGCCACAAGAAAATTAGCACACTGCACCAGAAACAGATGTATTTGATTGCTTCTTAAAGACTATGGAAAGTAGTTTGAAAAGAATAAAGCAATATATGGGCCTGGAAACCTTTTGTCTAACAAAGTAATAAGTTCCATTTTGGTAAAAAGTTTGTCAACTTTGCCACCGTATAAAGCAATTGCTGTCTCTTTCTTTTATATCTGAATTTTTACAACATGAAAAATGTTCCTTGCAAAGAAAAAAAAGGGGTTTTGCAGGCTACTGGCAATTTTCATGTATTAAATTTCTACTTTGGTGTTCCATTCACATACCTTGGATCATTTATGGATCTCTCAATTAAAAACCTCACAGTATATTGTCCAAAACTGTAGGGATGCATCTTATGTAGAGGTAACTGGCATGTAATGCAAGATAGCACATGGAACAGTGTTTGGAACAGAATTTTTCTAAAATAACATGCAGTATAATTTATTGGAATTTTGAAATAGTCTTAAAGATTTTAAAAAATTCCTCCAATGTTCAAAAGTTTATTTAAAAGTCTTATACCAAGAAACCATATCTAGGTATAGAAAGTTTACAAAATTCCAAAAAGTCTAGTTACTTCTCTTTTAATTTTTCCTTTAGGTGATGTCAATCGTTATCACAACTACCTTAGAGTCTCAGCATGAAAGTGGCCTTTATGAGGTTGCTGAGTTCATTCCTATTACTATATCTGGAAGGTTCACATTAAACTCTTATAGGTAAAGGCAGCTTTTCATTCTGTTATGAAAGTAGATTTTACTACAATAGTCAGTAAACCACTTGAGTATAAATATACTTCCTTTATTTGAAAGTATGATAAGCTATTATCTACTTTAGGCTAATACTAAAGTTATGATGCTAACATGACAGAGGAAAAAGGAAGCGGAATAATGAATTTGTAGAATACAGTGGGGGATAGTCAGAGTAGGACAATATAAGCATAGTGGTGTGTGATCATGCACAATAGCAGTGAATAGAGCCAAAGGAAGTGGAAGCCAGTTAGCAAATAGCTGCTTTCCTAGTTACAAATGCCTTCTGATTGGGCTCCTTCATTCTATTATCTGTACCTTAAACCAACCAATTCTATATGTATCTAATCTTGATTCACAGCTTTGGCACACATAAACCCCCTAGAGCCTCTTCATCTTAAGTGACTGAGCAATGCAAGTCAATCCTCCATGCTTCAAACCCTAATTTCCCAGAGCCATTCTAGGCTTACTGAAAACCTCTACATATGGAGAATTCAAAAGTTGTCAGGGTCTACCAAGAATAAATCCAAAATATTATGAGTTAATCTTGCTTTTAGGCCAGACCTAGAAATATAATTGTCTTGCTAAAATGAATTTAATATTAGACTCTAGCAGGCTTCCAGATTCTCCAACTTCTATATTTTTAATTTCTTCAAAGAGTCTATGAGAATGTATACTTCTGCTGCTGTTACTACTAACAATAATAAATAGCTTACATACATATGTAGCACTGATTATGTACTAGAGGCTACTTTAAGAACTTTACATATATAAGACTCATTAAGTTCTCCTTAAAAATTCTATGAGGTAGGTATTATTATTAACTCTGGTTTAAAAACTTACCCAAGATCACACATAGTTAGCAAGCGGAAGTGCCAGGATTCAGACCTGGCAAGATGGTTTCAGAATCTATGCACTTAGGCACTATATCATATTTCTTTAAGACCAGACACCTGGATTTTGGTTCTTTCTCTGATATTAATCAACTGTGTGACATAGAGGAAGTTTTTGACTAAATTTCTGCTACATAATTAGCCAGGATCAATGATTCACTTCTAGTTATACAAGGTTGTGATGATAAAGTAGGCACTTTTTATTAACAAGCTTGACATTAATAGATGAGCCAGAAGGCTTGAGTCTTAAAAATTATATATATATTATATACATAAAGGAAGAGAAGACAGGAACTAATAGTAACTAAGTTAATATTCTAAGCATTTTTGCTTATTTCCTCATTTTATGTTCTATGATGTAAGCATTATGACCTATATTTTACAGAGGAAAACACCGAGACTCAGAGATTAAGTAATTTATCCAAGGTCACACAGATAATCAGGATGAAGTGCCAGCATTTAAATGCAACCAAAGACCAAGCACTTTCTCCTGTACCACAATTCTTCCCTGATGTTGTCTTTCCCTCCTCTCAGTAGAGATTTAAAAAGTAAACATAAAGTCTTGCAAATAGCCCAAACACAATAAATTAACTTGGAGGTGGAGCTGGAGATAGGTGAGTATCAACTTAAAAGTGGTAACAGGTTGTTACCCAAAACAAAAGTGGATAAATTTTTGTGCAATTTCTACAAGGTGGGCTGCTCACCATATCAAAACAATATATTTTTAAAGGAAAAGTTTGTATGACTTGAATTCATTCCTAAACAATGAAGAAATAGTATAAGAATGCCAATATAGATGAGATTTCTAGACCATATACTTGAGCTCTTGTATTTTGCTGCATGAAATTACTTCCTAAAAATAACTAAGAATCATTTTGTTAATAGAAATCTCCATTTTCGCCTATCAAGACTTTCACAAACACTAAGGAAAACATAGTGTCTTATACATTGGCTACTTAAAGGAACTCGGGAAAGTCAGAAACTACTGTGCTAACTTATTCCCCTTTTGGTTTGCAAATGGAGACATTAATTTATTCACTAATTCATCCAACAAATAATAACTGAACAGCAAGTATGTAGAAGGTATTATTTTATTAATAAATGTGTGCTATGACACTAAAGGAAACATGCATATAAGGAGATTCCAATGCAGTGTGATTGAATACTATGATTAAAAGATATATAAGGGTGGTTACCACACTGTGCCCCATAAATATGTACAATTATTATATGCCAATTTGTTTAAAAAGGTACTATTATGACTCCTATTTTACAGATGAGGAAACTGAGGCTTGGACTAAATGGTTGTTATGATCTGAATGAGAGAGCTATCATCTTTATAGATTTTTGACTATACAATTCCCTCCCAAGTTCATATGTTGCAACTTAGTTACCAATGTGATAATATTAATAGGTGAGGCCTTTTGCAGGTGATTAAGTCATGAGGACAGAGCCCTTATGAAGAGAATTAGCTCCCTTATAAAAGAAATAAAAGGGAGCTGTTTGCCCCTTCCATCATGTGAGGACACAGTAAGAGATACCGTATCTGGTCAGCCTTCACCAGTCATGAAACCTGCCAGTGCCCTGACCTTGGACTTGCCAGCTTCAGAACTGTGAACAATAAATGTCTAACATTCATATATAAAAAAGATATACAGTGTGTTATAGGAGCATGAATGTTATTTATGAAGAGTTAGAGGCGTTCTTGAAGGAAGTGACATTTGAGAGAAGGCTAGAGAATATGATGTGTTTGGAAAACTGCAAACATTAGAATTCAGAGGATACAGAAGTCTTTTGTTTTTGCTTTTGTTTATCTGCTAACAGGTTGATTTTATCATATTAGCAAACCTTTAAAGTAATAGTATTCAGAAAGTATTCAAAAATTTTTCTTAAAAATAGAAAAAATATAGCTGGGTATATTAAAACAATGTTCATATTGATTATCTAGACATTATATTCTTGGCATCTATTAACATACTTTAATTTCTTAGCACCTGAGTGGTATTTTTCCAAAAAATGTAAATTAGTTCAACCCCTATGAAAAATAGTATGGCAAATTTTCAAAGAACTGAAAATAGAAATACCATTCATCCCAGCAATTCCATTACTGGGTATCTAAACAAAGGAGAAAACAGTTTTACCAAAAAGACATCTGCACTCTTATGTTTATTGTAGCATTATTTATAATAGCAAAATCATAGAATCAACGTAAGTGTCCATCAACAGTGGAATAGATAAAGAAAATGTGCTATATATACACCATGGAATACTATGCAGACATAAAAAAGGATGAAGGATGAAATCGTGTCCTTTGTAGCAACAGGTATGCAGCTGAAGGCCATTATTCTAAGTAAATTAACAGAGAAACAGAAAACCCAATACTGTATGTTCTCATGTAGAAGTGGGAGTTAAACAATGGGAATACATGGACAGAAATATGAAGACAAATGACACTGGGGACTCCAAAAGAAGAGAGGGAAGTGGAGGGCAAGGCTTGAAAAACTACGACTGGGTACTATGTTCACTGTTTGTGTCACAGGTTCAATAGAAGCTCAAACTCTAGCAATATAGCCATGTAAGAAACCTGCACATGTACCCCCTGAATCTAGACTTTAAAAAATGAAGTTGAGGCTTTTATCACCGAAAAATTATATGAAACAATGAAATTAAGATCATATTGGAAAATGCACAGTTTTCAGGGAAATCTTTTGATTTGTTGTATTCAACAAATAATTATATGACCATAAAATTGGAAGAAGTTTAAAAAATAATATATTTCAACACTTTCATTTTATTTTTAAGAAAACTAAGCCCTTTAACACATATGCTCAGAATCTTACCTTAACACAAGGATGATTATGACACAATGTCAGCTCATCTTTAACACAGAACTGAACACTATTGTGTCAAAGTATTTGAGAGCAGCCTGGCAACCACTCACCTTAGCAAACCCCTAACCTTCTTAGTATGAAAGATATCTGTCACATTTCCTAATATAATAATTACTTAAGAGAAACCACCTCCAGCAGATCTGAATGGTGCCACATTAAAAAAAATGTTAAAATCTGTGAACTGCCTCTCCTTATGTACTCTATGGGTTCACCAAAGAACACTGGAGATAAGGTATTACACATAAATACAGTTGACTTATCAGTTAGTCTAAATCTTTATTCCTCTTTAAATCTAGCTCTTGTTCATTATTTTTTTTAAAAGGATTATTTTAAATTTCCTGCAGATTTAGATACAAGCTTTATCATCTACAAGTGATTAATTACTAAGTAACAACTATGGGACAACAGTAAAAATAGTAAGGTTCTACGGCAATGCCAAAATCAAATATGGATGTAATTGAAAAAATATAAAATGTCAATAAATAAAACACTGCCAACAAATCTTTAGCAGTCTAGTTCCCATGTTACAATTCAAGAGATAGAAATGATTTGGGGGGAAGGGCATCAGAATTTTGCTGTATAAAGTAGTACTTGAAATAGATGTGTTATGATCTTGGACTTCAGAAATTTCTCATATTCTGGAGTATAATGGATAGAAAACCAAAATTCTATTTGCAAAAATTTGGAAAAAGTTAGAAGTACATAACTGAATACTGCTATTCAGTTTTACACTATAAAATTTATTTAAGTTTTAACTATAGGATTTATTTATTTAAAATAGCAAGTTCATTAATAATTCATAAAATCTGATTTATGTAACTTTTCAGGAACATACATTATAAAGGGGACAACATTCAAAGACTTTCTTGAATGTTTATTATAACAGGATTTGATCTCTAAGTTTTTTTAAAAAACTGCAAGAGACTTGAAAAGAACTAATATATCTATGTTTATGTAAGACTTTAAACATGAGGGAAAACAAAACTGAGAATCACTTCTGAATAGACAAGAATTTAAAAGGATACACAAATGATCAATAGTAGTTACCCCTGGGGATGGAGTAGGGACTTTACTTTTTGTTTTATACATGTCCATATTGTTTTCTTTTATAAGAAATATGTGTTACTTTTGTCAATTGTAAATACTTCCTTAAAATTCTCAGTATTCCTTTTATATAAGCAAATAAACACAAAAGCATTCTTTTATATCATGTCACAGTGATACTTTACCAAGCATTCATTAGAATCCTATAGATAACACTATCATACTGTGTACTTAAAAATCTATAAAGATGATAGCTCTCATGTTAAGTGTTCCTACTATAACTTTTAAAAAGAGTGCACAGAATTAACTATGGATTTGAAAAATATGCCGATGTCTGGATCCCACTGTAGAATACTGAATTAGAAAGGCTTAGAATTACTAAACTAGAGGACCCTTTCAGGTTCTTTCCAATCCTGAGACTGTATTGCTTACAAATATTTTGCACACCTTCAGAGTACAAGCACCATGAGCTACACAAAATGAAAGCATAATCTCATCTTTATGAGATTATGAGAGAGGTGAAAGTCCCATTCCCTAGCACCCTAATTACTGACCTAGAGAAACTTCCAGGAAATTAACTGAAGATTAAAACATATGTGTGTGTGTATATGTATATGTGTGTATATATATATATGTATATACACATATACATATACACACACACACACACACACACATATATATATATATATACACATATACACATACACACACTTTTTTTTTTTAAGACAGAGTCTCAGTGCAGTGGCATGATCACAGCTCTTTCCAGCTTTCAACTCCTGGGCTTAAGTGATCCTCCCACCTCAGCCTTCCAAGTAGCTGGGACTACTTCTTTTTTGTTGTTAATTTAATTTAATATTACAGAGACAGGGTCTTGCTATGTTGCCTAAGCTCAGGTGATCCTCCCACCTTGGCATCCCAAAGGGCTTGAGTTACAGGTATGTGCCACCATGTCCAGCCAAACAAACTTTTTTTCTTATAATTATTTGGACACAAAATTCATCATATTTTGCTACTACTAAGAATTTGGGGGAACTGAATCGAAGGTAAGCACCAATTCTTGAAGAAGTGATAGGGAGGCAATGTGGGGGAAAGGCATTGTTGTATATTATTATATTGGTTCTCAAAACAATAAGAACTGGCATTTTTCAGAGAGTCAGATAAGTGTTAGCATTTTCCCTAGCATGGCACTTCATCTGTATCAGTAGTTCTTGATTCTATTAAACCCAATGACCCTTTGTTACACAGAAGTCTATATATATATATGTTCAAATTCCTTTTTATATCCTAAAATGAAATTCACAGGTATTTTTTAAAAGTCAAAAATAATAAAATAACAGTAACATAAAAAATGAAAGTAGTTCATAATAAAGTATGTATTTCAATAAGTACATGCTCAGGCATGATTATACTAAAGACAATTCAGTAGTCAAATGCTTACAACTAGTTACAATAGATATGCTCAAATTTAAGAGAAGTCAGATAAGAAACCATTTCATGTAACAAGTACAGAAAAATGAAATATAGCCCATTGGTTTTTAGAAATGGTTCCAAAAAATACAAAGTAGAATTAGCTCTTGATGTACAAGGTAGCTACATTTCTGAAAAATTTAGTTTTTATTGACATGTATAAAAATACTTTGTGCTTATATACAATATAGTTAGGTTACAGGCATAGATAATTATATACAGGTTTTTCTCCCCCTTCACACATATGCTCTACAGGAGACTTTCAAAAGCTATGCAGGAACCCACGATTCTTCTCTATGCAGGATGCTCTATGCTTTACATGAGGCCTAGCATCCTGGGCTGCTGTCACTAAATCACTGAGCAAACATAAATGTTCCATAAAATTCCAAAGTGTTCCCTAGAGGTTAGTATCACTTCCCCTGCACTGTGAACCACTGGGCTACAAGAACTTTCAGTATCTGCATGTATGCTTATTACAGATTCTCACCATGGGGTAAGAGTGGGGGAAGGTGATCACTGGTCCCTGATCTCAAGCTAAAGCTTCTACGATATAAGGACTACTTTTAACAGAAAAACCTTAGCACACTTCATACCCACAACTTCCAATAAAAAATTTTACCTAAAACTGTGTATTTGTTAAAAAACTGACAATAAATTTATGTTTACATCTATAGTAGAGAATTAAAGACAGATATACTGATTAATTCTGTTTCCTCTATCCACCTCCCCTAAAAAATACTCTACCTTGAGGTTTCTAGATAATCAGTGTTAAACTGTGAAAATATAACCATCTCTTTTATCCACACTAAAGCAAAGATACACTGATGCAAACAGTATAGGAGTCATTTATATATGACATTGAAATATATTACTGTATTTTTATTTGGAAGAATGGCTTCCGAATTAAATTTTGATTAGGCATCTATTAAAAGAAGTTTACGTTTCCTGATCAACCCAATGACTAAAGTGTTTGTCTTCTGGGGTTAGGTGAGAAAAACTGCTGAGTCTGAGAACTTGCTAAGTGCCTGAAAGAAAGTGACGTGAGTATTTTGATACATTTCACTTGTTGGGATTTGGATATATAACCTATTTTTAATACCGAAAAACTTCCATACTTTCATATAGATTTTATATTAAATTAGCACAATTTAAAGAAATGTCATAGTTATAGATATATCATCCCTTTAAACAAAGTTGGTGAAGCCTTCACTTTACCTAAAAGGATTCATAGCTTAGAGAAAAATCATAACATTCCTTTGAACATAAAAACTCTTATGAGTTAAAATGCCATTTAAAAATTAATGAATAAATTAATGAATAGTTATTCAATTTCAACACATTATGAAAGATTCTTAAAATGTCTATTGAAATGTTATAGTAGGTAGCTAGTCAGGTATAAGCAGGGCAGGAGAGGCCTCCCTGCAACACACACCAGGAGTGTTGGATGACCATCAGTTGATGGTCAGGTGGTTGTTAACCATTTCTCTAAAGTAATAATTGGTCACAGAGGACTCTAGGGAAAGGCAGTCTTCTAATAGATAGAAAACACCTGAAACTGATGAGCAGCTTCCCAATGAGATCCCACAAGTACGCCAACATATAAAAACCCCTAGTCAAGAGGTCAAGCTGCACGCTTGTTTTCTCAAGTCGCCTGCCTGGCCCTTTTTTCAAGTTGTACTTTCCTTCCTTTCCTTCCTGTTCTAAATCTTTTTAAAAAGCTTTCGCTTCTGCTCTGGGGGAAAAAAAGTCTATTTCAATGTCCCCTGAAATAGTAATTAGCCTCCATCGGTGAAATGACTTTGTTAATAGATATTTAGCTTATTTTTCCACTTTGAATTTCACTAACTTAACCAATAATGCCTAAAAGAAATCAATATTCCATTAAAAAAATAGTCTTAATAGGGTTGTCTTCCTTCATACCTAAAACTGGTAAGAAAAACTGCCTTATCCATGTGCAGGAATCACTTTGTGTTGCTTAAAAATATGCAAAGTTTTGTGCAAAACAAAACATTCATGTTTCAGTATTTTGATTTCTATTTTATAAGTAAACTTTGATAAGATGTGGAACTTGCAAATTTGTGACTTTTTGGGGTAAAATTCACTTTTGAATCAGTTTTAAAGCAACTGAACATATACACCAGCTCTAACAGGTTTTCTGATTCCTATAAAGAATAGGCCCTATTAAATAACCTCAGAACAAAAGTTGTCTTTTCTACTCTTAAACAGAATTCTGGTGGTGATAACAATTTCTACACATTACAGAATATGTGATCTGAAAAACTCTTCATCTAATATAAAGTTCCAAACACATACCAAATGTGTAATACAAAGCTTTGCGCTTACCTGGTAGTAGGCCGTTTTTGTAGGGCTTTATCCAGGATAAGAGACGGAGCGCTCCTCCTCCTTTCTGCTAGTGTTTTCATTTTCTGTTGATGAAACAAACCAAAATGAAGACCACGTGGCTTGTAAGGCAAGACAATTTAGATTTTTTTCAATCCAATTTAACAGTTTTGTATTGCCTATTTTTGCCTATCAGGGAGCCTACAATTTCATTACGGAGATAAAACTATAACATTTAAGATAGGATAGTTAAAAAAAAACAACGGACAATAAGAGTCAAAAAGTGGTAAAAATAATGTGTTTTTTGTGGTCAGAGAATAAAGAGGTTAAATGTTTACCAGAATATTTGGGAGAAACACCATCACAACCATTATGTGTCCAGCTCTATGCTAAAGGCTGGACATGGATTATCTCATTTATATTCCAAAATGTCATCAGGGTAGATAATACTGTATTTCACAGGCAAATTTGGCTTCAAGGAAAGACAAGTAAAGTAGAGGGAAAAACAGTTAAAGCAAAAGCACAGAGACTAGAGTTTTACATAAATATTTACACACCTGGAAATCCCTTCTTCCAAATAGACTTTTTAAAAACTGTAACTTTAAAGAAAAAATATTTTCTAGGTGGTATAAAAATATAAGAAACTGGACAATTCAGGTACTCTATTCCAATGACCTAAAATTGCAGTAAAGGAGGTTCATTCAACTGGAAATATTCAGATAATTACTCTCTAAATTTAGTCATATATTTAATGCATCTAGATACAGCCAATAGAGGCAGGTGAGTAAAATTAACCATACAGTCACAAACAGCCATGAGCGAAGTTCAGGCTGTATCATCAAAGCCCTATATCTTTTCACCCTATATCTCTCTTACCCTGTATCCTCGCCAGAGGTCTTACCCACTATACTACCTCTAGGCCAGGCATGCTTGGGAACTGGATGTTGCTCCAATGGGAACCATATAAAATTAACTAGCTAGCTCAGTGCCGGTATCCTATTATATGATTCATAAAGGAACTGCTTGTAGCTTTCTAGCATAGGAATAGTGGCACCATTCTTATCCCACAAATTCGCCATGCCCCTAGGGATCTCTTCCAAATTATGTCTGCTCTGGCCTCAGTGTTTGTATGCTCTGGCCTCAGTATTACCAATGCTCTGGCCTCAGTGTTGCTATTCCACTCATTAATCTTTTGGCTCACATGTAGAAGCTATAGGTCCAAATCTCCTTAGCACAGCTGAGACAACAGCTGAAATAATTATGTAAAATGACAGGAAACAAATGGGTTAAAAATTGATAAAGGACAGGAAACAAATGGGCTAAAAATAAATATCAAACATCTCAATAGGGAGTTATTAATCACATGTCAATTTCAGGCCAGGTTACTTATATACAAATTTTTTGCATGATGTATATTTGATGTCTTTCTTCTAAAAAATAGCCCAGAGTTGTCATCAGATTCCCAGAAAAGTCTAATCCTTTCCAACATTGGATTTCAACAACCTAGTTTATATATTACAGCGTGCAAGCCGCATCTCACTGTTTCCATTACTCACACATCTTAGGAACATACCCCTCAGGAATCTAACATCCTTAGGCTACTGTGACTACAGAGGCTACGAGGAGAAAGGAAAACTGGGAGATAAGCATTTGTTTTGCAAGGTACAGCAGCACTTCCTCATGTGAAGAATCTCAACACTGAAAGACTGGATTGATTTTACAAAGAAAAGTGGCAGTTTGTTCATATCCATCAAGCTATGTTCCAGATTTTTTGCAGGGTTCTGTTTCACCTGTAGGCCTAGAATGATCCTTACTCTTTATCTTGATTCCCAATACAGGCCCAATTTACTACTTTGAACTGTTAAATGTACCCCTTCTTGTAAGCTTTATGTGAGCCCCTTACACCCTCTGCCTGCTTTGACCTTGAGGATCTGCCACTCAGGAGCTTTACATCTCCTTTCTCTAACCTTCTGACATCACTGTCAGCAGATCCAAGATTCTAAACTAGATCTTCCTTACTACATACTTTCTAATTCTGAGCTCCTTGGCTTTCAGGTTTATGAAGAATTTGTAAAGCATTCAAAAGAGTATAAAATGATTTAAAATATGAAGAAAAAGAGCCTATGAAAAAGGATAAAATGATCCAAGATTCTTTATTTAAAAACAGTAATACTCTCAAAATTAATGCAGAGCTATAATATGAGGGAAAGAAAGCATCTTCCAAGGAAGATGAGGCAAAAAGAAATGGGGAGAAATACAGAATGAAAATCCAGGTTGACCTTGGAGAGTGGTTTGTTGAGAAATCTATAAAAGTTGTGAACTAAATTTTGCATGCAACTTTAGAGGTTCAGAACCCCCATAAAATGGATTCCTTAGGGATTTATGAACCTCAAGTTAAGAAACTTTCTGATGTAAGGAAATATTTCTGGGAATGATAGGTGTTAAGCATGAGAATGGATAATCAAAGAAGGGTGACAAATTTTCTCCTGAAAAAGTGCTTTTGAAATGGGAGTTTTTCATGGAAATCTATTGCAGAAGATCATTCGTATAATAGTGAATAGACTGTATTTTCTGAGTTACAAAATTGTCAGATGTATAAGGGGTCAAATGCTGAGTGTAGCACCTCATCCAGCTTGATTTATATTGAAGAGAATGCAATCAAACTACCAGCAGGTAGTTTGTATTTCAGGTTCTATTTGTACTCAGACTTACTCTATCATTAATGAGATGTGCAACCCAACACAATTCAGACTTCTCTGGGCCTCCATTTCCTTACTCACAAAATGAGACAGTTTGGACTACATAGTCTCTTAGGTCCCTTCTATTTCTGATATTCCCACATATCAGAAATGTGTCCACCAAACATTCACCATGGATATGCAAGGAAATAAACATTACATGAACCATACATGTAGGATTCACAGGATTCATTCTAAGTAAGTAATAAAAGGTCTTACGAACAGCCAATATAACCAGGGGCTTAATAGATTTCGATATTAATTCATTCACAATACACTGATCTCTTTCTTTTGCTCAAAAGTGCAACCAAATAAAGGGCCAATAATAACTTCAAAACAAATTCACTGATCTTTTAAAGTATCTGTTCTCAGGCAATGAAAACTCAGATTTTCTTGTTTATAACAACAATGTGAAATACATCAAAATAGAATGAAACTACTGGTTCTTTTGCAGATATATAGTAGTACAAACTTATCAGGACAGGTTGAGGTTATGCTTATCTTAGCACCAACAAATTTGGCAGTTGTTTCTGTGACATGGATAACTGTAATTCTTTGCCTCACAGAAAACAATTATATGGCATATATTTTCTGTTATACTTGATGTTTATAACTAGATGACCTCATAAATAGTGGATAACACTGTGAAGCGGAATATTTTTAAAAGGTAATCTTTTAAAGAAATGATAAACTATACATTTAGGCAAAAAATACCCAATTAATTAATTGCATTAATCTTTTGGAAATGAGTTTCTTGATATTGTACCACTTACCTAGTGTCAAGTAGCCTCAAAAACTAAATAAGAATTTTATGTGATCTAAGAAACAAACAAATATGAAGTAGTATCTATCTATTTCTGTGTCTCCCAAATGCGAAAAAATGAGGAGGAAGATGGAAGAAGTTCTAAAATGAAAAAAGAGTAATTAAATTTTAAAAACTGTTGTCTATTTATAAATAGCCCTTTATGAGGAAGTATAACATGAATACTAGAGATAAATTATTAGGTTGGTGTACAAGTAATTTCTGTTTTTGCTATTACTTCCAATGGATCTTTGACACTATGCTGTCTTCTCTGCATTTATATCCAGTATTGTAGGTCAAAAAACCTATTATGCCTAAAAGTAAATGAATAGAGGTCATAATTGAATATGAGAACCAAATGCCAGTAATTCATTTTTTCTTTCACATTTCAATAATAACACAAAACTGCAGCAAAATAACCAACTAATCTTCAGGGTGCTTTCTACTTAAGTAATTTTAAATATGTGGACTAATTACTTATTCAACTCCCTGTGTTCCTAACTCACTTCATATATGATGCCTCAGTAGTAGAATTTCACATTATATTTATGTTTCTGACCCTTTCTATAGAACAAGGACTATGTCTTCTTCCCAAATTTTCTCCCTTCCTTCAACAATTATTTACTGAAACTCTACTCTGTAGCAAGCATATTGGCCTTCCCATATCCTGGTATAATGCTTGGCACAAACTATACATTCTATAAATGAGGGTTTTATGTGAATTAACAAACCGACTCTTTCCACATCAATACCACCAACCCCAAATGCACACACATGAAAACAAACAAACCTTTAAGGGGCTTGCTGGAATGGTATCATTAAGAAAAATGTAACCATTTACTATGGAACTAGACAGCAAGAGTATACCTGTACACTTCAAACGACACCTTTTGAACACAGTGTTGACACTTACCACTTTGAGCTACATAGTAAACATCTGCCTGACAATAAAGTTAACCATTTATCAACAAATAAATGATGCTGAGATAATTGGATAGCTACATACAAAAGAATAAAGTTGTACCCCTACTCAGACCATATACAAAAATTAACAAAGACCTAAAAGTAACAGCTAAAAACTATAAGAATCTTAGAAGGAAACACAGCCATAATCTTGTCATCTTAGATGAGGCAGTGGCTTCTTCTTAATAGATATGACACCAAAAGTACAAGCAACAAAAGAAAAAAATCTAGACACTGTCAAGATTTAAAATTTCCATGCTTCAAAAGACCCCATTAAGAAAGTGAAAAGACAACCCACAGAATGGGAAAACTTTTTTTGCAAATCATGTATCTGACAAGTGATTTGTATCTATTATAAAAAAATTACAACTCAATAATAAAGGCAAATTGTCCAGTTAAAATGGGCAAAGGATATGCATATAGTCTTCCAAGGAAGATACACAAATTGCCAAAAAGCATATGAAAAAATGCTCAACATAATTAGCCATGACCGAACTGCAAACCAAAATTACAATTAAATACCACATCACACACATTAGGATGAGTATAGTAAAAAAAAAAAAAGATAGATAATTACAAGTGTTGGTGAAGATTGGAGACTGGACTCTCACATACTGGTGGTGGGAATGAAAACTGGTACAGACACTTTGGAAAACAGTTTGGCAGTTCTTCAAATGGTTAAACATAGAGTTACCATATGAACTTGAAATTCTGCTCCTAGGTACATATCCAAGAGAAGTAAAAACATTTGTCTTCAAAAAGACTTGCACATGACTGCTCATAACAGCATTATTCATAATAGTAAAAAAGTGGCAACAACACCACTGCCAATCAACTGATGAATGGCTAAACAAAATGTGGTATATCTATATGATGAAATATTACTTGGCAATAAAAAGAAGTACTGATACATGCTACAGTATGTACCTTGAAAACATTGTGCTAACTGAAAGAAATAATTACAAAAGAACCATGTATTAGGATTTCATTTATATAAACTGCCCAGAATAAGGAAACCTATAGAGACTTAAAGTAGACTCACGCTTGCCTAGAGTTTGGAGAGACAGGAGAATTGGGAAATGATAGCTAAGGTGGTTCAGTGTTTCTGAGGCAATGAAAATATTCTAAAATTGACCGTGGTGATGAATGTACAATTCTATGACTACATTAAGAGCCACTGAACATAACTTTAAGTGGGTGAATTGTATGGTATGCAAATTGATTTGGTTAATAACAAAGAAACCTAACTACCAAATTACTAAACCACTGGGCTCCAGCTCAGCAAACTGGTCCTTAGCCAGAAGTTATAATTTTCGTCTTATAACAATCATCTAAAGTACATGAAAATGGAAAATTATTTTTTTATCCAATACTTTTTTTGTATAAAAAGTTTCAGTGGCTCTCCATTTGAGTTCTCCAGAGATTCGAGGAATTTGCCTGCCTGCTTATTGTTTTAATTTTTAAAAAATTCTATATTCATGTGCATATGCATGTTTTTTACATCAGTATATGGTGTACTGGTGAGGATTGGGCTTCTAGCATAGCCATTACACAAATAGTGAACATTGTATCTGATAGGTAGTTTTTCAACCCTTGCCACCTTCCCAGGCGAGTCCTCCCTTTTGGAGTATCCAGTGTTCATTATTTCCATCTTTATGTCCATTTGTATCCACTGTTAGATCCCACTTATAAGTGAGAATCTGGTATTTGACTGTCTGTTATGAGTTAGTTCACTGATGATAATGGCCTCTAGGCTCCAATGTTGCTACAAAGAAAATGATCTAATTCTTTTTTATGGCTACATAGTATTCCATGCTGTAGAAGTACCACATTTTATTTACCCAGTTAACTGCTGATGGGCACTTGGGTTGGCTCCATGACTTTGCTATTGTGAGTAGTGCTATGATGAACACAGAAATGCAAGTGTCTTTTTCTGTTTAGGTGTCTTTACAATATAATGATTTCTTTTCCTTTGGGTAGATAACCCGTAGTGGGATTGCAGGATTGAATGGTATTTCTAATTTTAGTTCTTTGAGAAATCTTCAAACTGTTTCCATAGATGCTGAACTAATTTACATTCTCATCAATATTGCATAAGTGTTCCCTTTCTCCACCTCCATGCCAATATCTGTTTTTTGGACTTTTTAGTAATGGCCATTCTGATGGGTGCAAGATAATATCTTATTGTGGTTTTAATTAGCATTTCTCTGATTAGTGATTTTTGAGCATTTTTTCATGTGCTTTTGGCCACTTTTTTTTTTTTTTTTTTAAGAAATATCTGTTCATGTCCTTTGCCCAGTTTTTAATGGAGCTGTTTTGTTCTTTCAGTTTCTTGTAAGCTCTGGATTTACAAGTTTCTCCATTAAAGTTTCTTTAATGGAGCTTGTCAAGTTCTTCACAGTTTCTTATAAGCTCTGGATACTAGTCCTTTGTCAGAGGCATAATTTATGAATATTTTCTCCTGTTCTATAGGTTGTCTGTTTACTCTTATTTCTTTTGTTTTGCAGAAGCTGTTTAATTAAAGCCCATTTGTCTATTTTTATGTTGCATTTGTCTAGTTTTTCTTTTTTTTGAAATGGAGTCTCACTCTGTTGCCTAGGCTGGAGTGCAGTGGCGTGATCTAAGCTCACTGCAATGTTTAGTTTCATTCTTCTGCATATGGCTAGCCAATTTTCCCAGCACAATTTATTGAATAGGATGTCCTTTCCTCATTGTTTATTTTTGTTGACTTTGTTGAAGATAAGTTGGTTGTAGGTATATGACTCCATTTCTGGGTTCTCTATTCTGCTCCATTGATCTACATGCCTATTTTTGTACCAGGACCATGCTGTTTTAGTTGCCATAGCCTTGCATTACAATTTGAAGTCAGGCAATATGATGCTGCTGGATTTGTTCTTTTTGCTTAGGATGGTTTTGGCTATTTGGGTTCTATTTTTTGGTTCCATATGAACTTTAGGATTTTTTTCCTAATTGTGTGAAAAATGAAATTGGTAAGTTGATAGAGATTGCATTGACTCTGCAGATTGCCTTGAAGAGTATGATCATTTTAATGATACTGATTCTTCTAAATCATGAACATGGGATGTTTTTCCATGTATTTCATCTACAATTTCTTTCATCAGCCTATTTTGTTAAGGGTTTTTATCAGGAAGGATGTTGGATTTTATGGAATGCCTTTTCTGCATCTATTAAGATGATAGTATGCTTTTTGTTTTTAGTTCTGTGTATGTGGTAAAACACATTTACTAATTTGTAGATACCGAACCATCATTGCATCCCTGGAATAAAATCCACTTGATCATGATAAATTATCTCCTTTATGTGCTATTGGATTTGGTTTGCTAGTATTTTGTGCAGGATTTCAGCATCTATGTTCATCAGGGATATTGGCCTATAGTTTTCTTTTTCTCTTTATCCTTCTCTGATTTTGGTATCAGGGAGATACTGGTTTCATAGAATGAATTAAGAAAGAATCCCTCCTCATTGATTTTTTTAGAAATTTCAGTAAGATTGAGTACAAGTTCTTCGTACGTTTGATAAAATTCAGTTGTGAATCTGTCTGGTCCTGGGCTTTTGTTGTTGTTGTTAGAAAATTTTTATTACTAATTCAATTTCATTACTCATTATTGGTCTGTTCAGAACTTCTATATCTTGCTGGTTCCATCTTGTAGGGTTGTATGTTTCCAGGAATTTATCCACCTCCTCTAGATTTTCTAGTTGATAAGCATAGAGGTGTTCATAGTAGTCTGTGATGATCTTTTGTATCTCTGTGTTATCACCTGTAATGCCACCTTTATCATTTCTGGTTGTACTTATTTGAATTTACTTTTCTTTTCTTTTCTTAGTTAATCTAGCCAGCAGTATGTCATGTTTGTTTATCCTTTCAAATAACCAACGTTTTGTTTCACTGATCCTCCATGTCATTTTTTTTGTCTCAATCTCATGTACTTCTGCTAATCTTTGTTATTTCTTTTTTGTGCTAGCTTTGGGTTCCAACTGGTCTTATTTTTCTAGTTCCTTGAGGTATGACATTAAGATGTAAATTTAAGATCTTTCTTTTTGAGGTAGGTGTTTAAAGCTATAAACTTTCCTCTTAGTTCTGTTTTTGCTGTATTCCTGAGGTTTTGATACATTGTGTCTCTATTTTCATTTGTTTTGAAATTTGTTTTTGATTTCTTATTTTCATTGTTTACCCAAAGGTCATTCAGGAGCAAGGTGTTTAGTTTCCATGTAGTGTGTGGTTATGAGAGTTCCTCTTGGTATTGATTTCTAATTTTACTCCACTATAGATTGAGAAGATACTTGATATGATTTTGATTTTTTAAAAAATTTATTGAGACTTCTTTAATGGTCAAGCATATGGTCGAGAACAGAGAATGTTCCATGCAGAGCTGAGAAAAATGTATATTCTGTGGTTGTTGGCTATAATGTTTTGTAAATGTTTTTAGGTCCATTTGGTCTACGTTCAGTTTAAGTCCAGAGTTTCTTTGTTGATTTTCTGCCTTGATGATCTGCCTAGTGATATTAGTGGGTTTGTTGAAGTCCCCCACTATTATTGTATTACTATCTATGTTTTCTTAGGTATAGTCATATTTGTTTTATGAATCTGAGTGGTATGGTGTTAGGTGCATATATATATTTAAGATAGTTAAATCTTCTTGTATTGAAAATTTCATTATATAATGCTCTTATTTGTCCTTTCTTTCACTATTGTTGGTTTAAAGTCTATTTGATATGAGGATGGCTACCACTGCTCCCTTTTGTTTTCCATTTTCATGAAATATCTTTTCTCACCCATTAACTTCCTGTCTATTGTGATTTGCCACCATTACTCTCCTATTCCTCTGGTGTCCTCCTTAGGGTTTTCACAGAGTAAACTCTCATTAGTTGTGTTTTTATTTCATCTTCCATCTCTCTTTTGAACCTCAGCTTTAACAGTAGCCAATACCTAGGTGTAAATTAGGACTCAGGTAAATAAGGAAAGCAAAAGGCCACAGAGCAGCTGCATTTTCCAGATCTTTGATATGTGAGCTGATGTGGGCACACATACGTTCCATTTTCAGAGTCCACACACAGAGACCAGACATCCAAAAACAAGTTTTACATTTCAGTTGTGTCATGTGACAGGTGTCTGTCAAAATTAGGTCAAGGCTGCTCTCAGCACACCACTGACCTACAGTGCTGATGAGGCTATTTCTGCTGTCAGTTAGATTTTTCTAACATAAACTTGTCCTAGATCAAGAAAATAAGACTGAAACAAAATATAAAATAAACTGGGCTGTATTGCCAGCAAGCTGACCAAAGGCAATCATCTCTGCTCCCTTTCCAGCCTCCTACATGTGACAGAGTCTCCCATAAGTAAACAAAAGCTAAAAATCAACCCTATCCTAGTTTGCTTCAGAAAACTGCTGTAGTTGCCACTACCAAATTGATCATTCTGTCTGCAGGCTTTCTGCACACATCAGGACCTCTAGAATCCCTGTGATCCTAAACACGTGAAGTACCAACAGAACGAGAGAGCAAACTTTTCCTTCAATGAAAGTTTACTTTAAAGGTTTTTACCAACTGATCTGAAGACATGAGGGGTATCAAGCTCCACTGAATCATAATTAAAAAAATACATATTTCTTCAAAGCACTGTGCATGAGTATACAAGTGTTATGTACACACAGATAACTTTGATATTATATCCCTATTTTTGTGATACTTATATTCTAGTGGCAATTTAAGTTGAAATCTAGTATATTTTCAGCTACAGACACCTTCTAGGAAGGCAAGTTTTACAATTACTTATTTTTGTTAAGTTGTAAGCAGTCCTATAAGACATAACATGCCTTTACCTTGAAAAGAATAGCCACCAAGTCCTGGATGGAAAAATAAGAATTGTGAAAGAATTCAGACATCTAAGTTATTGATTGGAAAGGATTTTATTTCTGTAGGTACTATCAGTTTTCTCACTTCTCCCCCATCTACTGAACATGTCCCACCTTTTGTCCTGTAGCCCTTTCACCAAATCATAACTTGGGAGAATGCTGAAGGCACAGAGGGTGATAAATTACTTCATGACAATCTTCACTTTAGAACTAAAAGCAACAACTGCACCAACTATTTAGGTATCTGTGACTTGTGAACTTTCAGTCTATGAATTACAACTGCCTATTTTAACTTAAGGGACTCAATCTTTAAAATTGATAATTACTTTTTACACATATATAAGAAGAATATCCTTAACTTTTTTATTTTTTATAAAACTATATTCTAGTCTATGAACTTTAGAGTCACAAAAATTCATTTTTCTTCTGCCATGGTAAAATGCACTATTGTATTCAAATTTTAAGTAAGAATAACTATGAACACAAAGTTTTTTTCCCCCAGACTCAAGATTTGTGATATAAAAAGTTAACTGAGTTGAGAGAGTTTCAACTGGATTTCCACATGATTTTCCATAGTGGAATCATCTGAGGATTAGGATTCAGTGCACCTACACGTAACTTTGAAATATACTCTTCTGAGTTTGTCTGGAGAATATGGCATGCTTTCCAATAGCAAGCAAGGCTGAGGTACCAGCATAGAGATCATGCCTGGCTAAAAGCCCTTGAAATACATCTGCCTTGTACAAAACATCTGAAAATCACCAAAGTAATTAGACCACTGATTGTGTCATTGATTATCACTATAAGTCAATATTTACTGAATATTTACCTAATGGTAGCAGTGAACACAAGTAGACAGAGAGGGTAGAAACACCACTCTCCAAAGAATGTATAACCTTTTTTTTAATTGAGGAAAGCCCCTCAACTGTACTTTTCTCAGCTAATTATGTATAATTCAAATCTACTCTATACTGTATCTTATGTTACAAACAATAACAAATGCAGCAATAGTCTCATTGAAAAGATAAATGGACTTGGAAGAACTGGGTTCAAATTCCAGTTTTGCCACTTACTACACTATAGCCTTGACATAGTTTAGTTCCTTCTTTAGGAAAAAATTAATATCTACCTCATATAATTGATGTGTTTTAAATACAGTTTAGCATTCACTTAAAGAGGTTTTTAAATTTTCTTTACTCTTCCGTAAGTTATAGCTAACCCTTGTATTTTTATTCAAGTTTCTGCCTCATGATCTTTGATATGTATGGCTTCCAGTGATGACTGCTTTAAAGGATGGTATACATTCATATACATGTATATGTTCTAATGTTAAATTTTAAAACTCAAACTCCTTTTGTTGCTTTACACCTACTCTTACATGGTAAGATATACTAACAACTTCTGAACTTTTTGGGAAGTGTTTTCCTTTTTTTTTAAATATATATATTTTATTGCACTTTAGGTTCTCGGATACATGTGAAGAACATGCAGGATTGTTGCATTGGTACATATGCGGCAATGTGGTTTGTTGCCTCCATCCCCATCACCTATACCTGGCATTTCTCCCCAAGTTATCCCTCCCCAACTCCCTACCCTTTGCTGTCTCTCCCCTAGTCCCCCGCAACAGATCCCAGTGTGTGATGCTCCCCTCCCTGTGTCCATGTGTTCTCATTGTTCAACATCTGCCTATGAGTGAGAACATGCAGTGTTTGATTTTCTATTCTTGTGTTAGTTTGCTGAGAATGATGGTTTCCAGGTTCATCCATGTCCCTACAAAGGACACGAACTCATCATTTTTTATGGCTGCAGGGAACTGTTTTCATTTACCTTTCATGATCCATAAAAACTAACTTTGTGAGATGTGCAGTATATGGGTTATTACCCCATTTTACAGACAAAGAAACAAAGTCCAATCAGAAGTTCAGAGGTCACATGAGGGACAACAGAGGCCACTCCTGATTAATCTAATCTTATTTTTATAATTCCAGGATCTTCCCCAACAAAACAATCTCATGTATCTAATTTCATACCATTTATTTTGTGAGTAACACCAGAGAACAATTGAGTAGGATACTAGTTTAACTATGGGCATAATATTTTTCTCAGCATTGAAGAGTAAAACTAAAGCTTACTCACTAAGATGTTTAATTCATGCCCCAGTATAAGACACAAACATGGTCCAAGTTAGCCCTCGGGGGTGTTCTACCATGAGGTGTTATAAACAGTTTTGGACCCAAAGAATTAGAAAGAAAAGGCAGAATAAAGTTTACAACAGCAGCTGCTACATTCAAAAATGTTAGCGCTATTTTAAAATTATTTTCCCTTGTCTGGCTTTCTGGGCCTGTAAATCTCTTTTCCCTAATTGAACACTCATCCTATTTAAAGAATTTTCAATTAGTATGTGAAACCGAAAGGTTAGAGTATTTGAGTCTGATAGAAATCATTCCTAACAAAAATGATTCTAATGTGTGCTTCCACTTCATTAAAACTATTCTGTGAAAATGTGGGTATCCTTAAGGATGCATTATTCCCGAATAATTTAAAGCATTATCTATGTTTTCTCTATATGTGATTATAGTTTAGAATCCAATTTTTAGGAATTACTGTATAAATTTATTGTATATTCTTTTGAAGTGCCTCAGTGATAGAAAATCTTCATCTTCTGAAAGTGGATTTGATTTTTGGAAGCAGTGAAATCCTCTGACTAGTGAATAAAACTGAGTGATCTAGTTAGGCAATTCTGCTTGAGATTAAAATAATAAATGTGGCTATAAAATAAAGAGACTGACTTCATATAGAGCATCTACGCACTAGCTCCTCAAACATACCTACCTCAGGACCTTTGAATTTACTGCTCCCACTTCCTGGAATCATTGTATACCATGGTCTTTTTAAGCCATAAAAGGGTTAAGGGACACTTAAAAGAGGCCTTCCCTGAATACCCTAATGTAGAATGGTCTAGCTCAACAATCACATTTGTCTAAAGGGTTATGTTTGTTCCTTTTAATAACAGTTATCACCATTTATTATTGTTATTATTATTATTATTATTTGGTCTCTTCCTCTGATCTGTGCTATCCAATACAGTAGCCAGTAGACACATGTGGCTCTTTAGATTTAAATTCAAATTGATTATAATTAAGAAGCTTACAGAAAAAAAGGACAAATTGTACTTCACCAAAAATAAGAAGTTCTATTCTTTTGAAAGACATAATTAAGAAACTAAAAAGACAAGTCACAGACTGGGAGAAAACACAAAACTGGGCAAAATATTTGGATACCTCATCAAATATAACATATGGATGACAAATAAGCACATGAAAACATGCTCAACGTCACTAGTCATTGAGGAAATGCAAATCAAAACCATTAGATATCCCTTTACATGTACTAGGATAACTGTAATCAAACAGGCAGATAATAACAAGTGCTGGTGAAAATTTGGAGAAGTTGGACTCATATACACTGCCTGGGGGAATATAAAACCACTTTGGAAAAAACAACAGGACAGCTTCTTAAAAGGTTAAATATATACCTAAAATATGACTAAGCAATTCCACATCTAAGTATTTACTTCCCAAAAATGAAGTCCCTGCAAAGACTTGTACATGAATGGTCACAGCAATTTTATTTGTAATAGCCTAAAACTGGAAATAATCCAAAATGCCCAACAACAGATGAATAGATAAACTGTGGTCTAGCCACATGATGGAATAACTGCTCAGCAATGAAATGAACTACTGACACATGCAAAACGATGAGTAAATCTCAAAGTAATTGTATTGAATGAAACAAGCCAGACAAAAAAGAATATAAAGTATGATTACATTTATATAAAATATTTGAAAATGTGAATAACCAACTAACAGAAAACAGACTTGCCTGGAAATGGGGAGGGAATTAAGGAGTTAGAAAGGGACATGAGGAAACTTTGGGGGATGACGAATATGTTCCTTACCTTAACTGTGGAGATGGTTTCAGAAGTGCATATATGTATGTCAAAACTTAGAGATTTACTTTAAATATGTGCAATTTATGTATGTCACTTATACAAGTGGTTGGAGAATACACAAACAAGCGGGGAAGCGTAGATGAGGTGGGAGAAATGTAGATGAGGTGGGAGAAGTAGACAAGGCCAAGAAAAGGGTTCTGAATTTTTTAATAAATGTGATGAAAAGCCACTGCAGGATTTTAAGCAGGTGAGCAATATGATTAATTTACATTTTAAAGTATTATTCTGGTGCTAAGTGGTGACTGGATCAAAGAAGGGCAAGAAAGGTGTTAGGCAAGTTTAGAAATTTCTCCAAAGGTACTAGTGAGAGATGGCAGCTTGGCTTTGACTACACTGGCAATAGGGGAAATGAAGTGGAGAAATTCAAGACACATTTGGATTGACAGTAGCTTCTTTGACAGATTGGTTGGTGCAGAGGGAGGAAATGAGTTGAAAATAAACCCTAGAGTTTTGGCTTGAACAACTGGGACACAAAGGTATGAATTACAGTTATAGGGAAACTGCAAACAGTAAGTGCTAACATTTATTAGGTGCCTATTATATGTCATTATTCACTGAATTTCACATTTAATCTTCCCAACAATGTTGGAAAGGTAGGTACTGGTTTCTTAACGTGTGAACCTGTTAAGTTTCAAAACAAATGACAGCATCTTAAGGATAGTGGCTATGATGAGTAAAAAGAATGTGGGAAAAGAGCGAAGCCACCCTTCATTTACTGGACAAGTATTACTTGATAAATGATAATAAAGCTCCTCTTTAATGCTTCTCCCCTTTGGCAGTGTTACCTTTAGTAAAAAAGGAAGAAAATTGTTGAGAAAAATAAATCTTTGATTTTATTCCAATTCCTTACGTCTACAAAAACAAAATGTTTTAAGTTTTAAAATTTATGTCAGTAAATGTAGGGCTAGCCTTATAAATTCACGTTTTATTTGGGAAGACTTGATTACACACAAACACACTCCCTCCATCTCCGAAAGGGAAAAGCGACAAGGACAAACCGCTTCGTCAGTACATCAAAGGCCCAACTGGCACTACAGGCCATACATCATCAAGTTCACGGACACCTCTAGATGGCTCCGTGACACGGTCAGGTCCTTGGGAACTCCCACACATTTCTATAGTCGCCACAAGGATCGCCTCTCTTCAACTGACCTCTAGCCAACCTAAGTTCCTGATGGGAGGATTTATGAAAGGCAGTAAAATCAGGACAAGTAGGGAACCTGCGTAACCTCTTTTAAGTCTCTAATGATGCAAATGCAATCCCTTAAGATATTTCTTAAGGAAAAGCTAGAAGATGCCTCTAATGGCAACTTGTTTCCAGGAAAGCTGGAAGGGCACCACTAAGACAAGGAAAAAAAAAAAAAAGGCCAAATATCGGAGCATCTTATGCGGGCGGGGGACAGGCAGGCAGGACTAGAAACATCCAAATCAATTCCTTAGGGAGCTGAACGGCTGAGGCTGGCAGCTCGCGACCCACGTGCACTTGCTCAGGGAACCGTTCCAACGAAACCTGACCCGGATCGGAACCCTCCCGAAGCACCGCGGCGGTGTTTATCGGAATGGAACGCTACAAGTTGTCGCCTGCATCCCTCCTCCCAGCTTTGACAGGGAACACGCGCTGCCCCCACGCCCACACCGACACGCGGCTCCCTCTCCAGCCTGGCCAGAGTCCCAGAGGCCAGGGAACCAGCGCAGGGAGAAGGTCCCCGCCTCAGCCCTCAGGACCCCCAACCACAGCCCACCCGCCCCCAGCTGCCCGGTTATAGGCCCAGCCAACCTCCATGTCCCGGTACTGTCGACCGTTAGCATCCACAGCCGCCCCTCCAACTGTGACCCCCACCTCGGAAACCCGGAATCATCCAGGGCCCTAATGTGGGAGGCAGGAACCCACCTATACCTGCCCCTCGAAAACTGCCATGGGGCAGCCGCGCCTCGGCGTGCAGGTGAGGGGGCAGAGCCCACAGGCGCCGCAGCCCCGCCGCCTACCTTCTTCAGCGCCGGCTGCCGCTCCGGGACAGACATCACCGGCCCTGACTTCGGGGCTGACCCCCTCAAAGGGCAGTGCTCGCCCAGGCCACTTCAGGGGACCCAGGGGCACAGCCAGGGGCGGGAGAAAGGTGATTCCCCCACGCCAGCCCGCGCGCCTCGACTGAGGGAGGAGCCGGGCTGCCGATCCGGCGGCGGATGGAGACGGGAGGGAGGCTGTGGGGTCGCTCAGGGAAAGATTAAGGCTCTAGAAATGGAGAAGCGGGCGCTCCGCAGGGGGTGGCGGCGGCGCTGCCAGCCGTCACGGGCGGGAAGTGTCCTGGGACTCACGTTAGGGGCCGCGAGCCTGGAGCGTCAAATCTCCGCGGCGTCTGCCTCGCGCGGTGCTGTGGCGGGCGCGGAGGGCGCGCGCCGGGAGTGGGGGCTGCGGCAGCGGAGGGCACGGGCCCCCGCTCAGCGTCCTCACCTTCTTGGTGCCGCTGCCTCCCGCGAGCCGAGACACTCCTGTCAGGGAGGAGGAGCGCCCCGGCTGTCCCCCTAGAGTCTCCTGCTGGGGGGACATCGCTTCCATGAAGAAAATCTTCAAGTAAATCCCAGCGCAGAAGGAGGCTACACGGTCATGTCCGTGAGCGGCCGGAGGGGCGAGGACGCGCTGGCCGAGGCGCGGCTGCACTGCTCAGGCAAGGAGCCGAGCTCCGGGTGCGGGCAGCGCGCCTCCCGTCGGGGCCATGTACCTCCGCCTGCGCTCGGCACCGCGGGCTGGAGGCAGATGGAGCGGCGACAGCCCGTCAGCACCGCGGCCCGCCCCTCCGCTCCGGGCGCAGGGAGTGGGAGGCCCGCCTCGGGCCCGCCCCCTCCGCTCTGAGTTCGGGGTGGAGGAGGGCCGTCCCCGCAGCCCTCCTCAGCTCTCCTCCCGCCTGGGCCCTCCTCGCCGCGTCCCGGCCTTCGGCGCACCGGGAGGGCGTCTCTCTATATATGTTAGCGCACCGGCCACAGGCTGATCTTCTCGGTCGGTGACTCCGCGTGGGCGCAGCCCGCAGGAGCTCACCGGCCTGTGTCACGCACTGGGCCCTCTAGTGCACGGATGCGCGCCTCTCCCGCCACCTGCCCACTCCCACCCGACCCTATTCCTTCCAGCGCCGCGTCTTGCCCGCGGGGAAAGGCGCCGCTGCAGCGCGTGCATCCGCAGAGCGGTGGCGACCCCAGCCAGAGCAGAGGAGTTGCAGTGATTCCTGTCTCGCTTTCAGCGAACAGCGGAGGGGATCCCTCTCCCCACCCCCACTCCCGAGGCCTCAGGGTAGGGTGGTACGTCGCAGAGTGTCGCGGCTGTACAAATTTGGAAGCCCACAGCATCGCCTGACCTCTTGTGCAATTGCGAACGCTAGCCTGTCCGGTAACCCTGAATGGGCTTCTGCAGCCGGTCATGTCAGCGGCCACGGCACATTTGCACCCGCGGTTTCCGCTGTCTGCGGGCTGCAGAGACTGGGGCATTCCAAACGTTGAAAGCGTAGTGAAGGAAAATGCAGGCAGAGCGAGGACACTGAAATTTGGCTAAGCTATTGAGAAGGCTACAATATGTGGAAGTCTTTATCAGATATCTGCGCCGAGAGCATAACTTCCTGTCAGCCCAAATAGTGACAAATTTTTTTAAAGGCCAAAGAATAATGAGAGGGAGGGGATTTGGAGCTGACCCGCGTTGAGCTGAGTGTTGCTGCACTTTGCAGGGCTAGTTGACTGGTACGGATGATTCGGTAGATGGCATTCTTCCCTTGGAGTCAGGACTAGAGAAGCGGCGGATTAGTGAGGAAGGACACCACACTATGATATTAGGGTGTGGAAGGGGTTTGGTTTGCTTTTGCGGTAAGAAGAAAAAAATCGAGATTCCTGCCAGGTTGGGCTGTTATTAGGACAGGTTGTAGAAGAATAGGGCTCTGGCTGGCTCAGTTCCAAGGAATGGATGCTGTCCAACACACACACGTGCGCGCACACACCATCACCACCTTGCCCAGGAATTGTTTATTGTGGAAATAATGGGAGGAAAATGTTCCAGCCTGTTTTAAGCCTTGTCCACATCACATTGTTTAACGGAGGCTTACATAGGCTTTATAAATCACACACACATATATAAATCACATATGTGATTTATAAATAATTTATTATTGTGTTTGTGTATGTGTGCATATACATACACTATTTTTCATGGTGACTCTCTTTTTGCAGCTGAGACCCGTGTGCAGCGACAGGACTTTGCCCCCACCATAGAGTTTGTCTTGCATGCTACACTGCAGAGGGCTTTGCAGTTCCTTTGATTCCTTGCTGAAATCATCCACTTATAACTCGTTAGCCTCTTTTATTTCCTATCATAAATGCACGCTCCCAATTTTCCTTACTCTGTTTTATTTAGATAACACTTATCTCTTTCTAATATATCACGTAATTTACTTAGTATGTTTAGTGTTTATTATCTATATCTCAGAGAAATGCAAGCTTCCAGAGGGCAGTAATCTTTTGTGGGTTTTTTTGTTGTTGTTGTTTGTTGTATACTAAGTGCTTGAAGCAGTGTCTGGTGTAATAAATGTTTGTTGGCTAAAGGAATTAATGAAGCACACAAGGGTTATGAGATAGATCTTAGAAGGGCCAGGCCTGCAGAGTTGGTTGTTTCGCTCAGAGTGCCCTATGTATTATCACGTTTCTTTTTGTGATTAATACTGCATGTTCCAGATCAAAGTAGTATTTTACTGCATATTCGGAAAACTCACTTTTACTTCTTAATTTTTAAGCACTTTAATTTCAAAAACCCATTAGTTTTGGTTCGCATAGAAAACTGTTCCGTACCTCACTTCCTATAGAAAACTGAGTTTGCTCAGATTAATACAGTCACCAGAGTTGTGTTTTAAGAACACAAATTTGATCACATCACTCCCCTGATTAAACCCTTCTTTGGCTCCTTGTGTTTACAGGATAAATTTCAAATGCCATAGTATGATATGCAAGACTGCCTATAAACAGACACCCTTGCCTCCACTTGTTTCTCTTGTCATTTCTTGCTCCTCTTCAACTCTCACCCTATTCTCTGCCACATTGAATTCACGAAGAATTCATCTTCCAAGAACTCACCTTGCCTTCTCACATCTTTGTGACTTTGAACCTGCTGTTTGCATTGTGTGGGAAGTTTTTCTTCTATATTTCCAACCCCTATTACTGTACCCTTAAATATGTAACACTTAGTGCTTAGTAAATACCCAGTAAATATTTGTTGAGGAAATAAATCTCCCAGACTTGAATCAGTAATTACCTTAGAAAAATATTCCTGACTTTATTTCTCCTTACCTAGCTACCTCCACACATCAACCATATACACATGGCATCTTCTATAGGTAACATTTATTGAGTACTTAGTTAACACTAGACACTGTTCTAAGCATTTTACACACATGAATTTACTTATATATTTATGAGGTAGCTTCTTTCACTACCCCATTTTATAGACGGGAAAACCAAGCCACGAGGATATGAAATAATATGCTCAAACAGCTAGTAAGTAGTTGTGCAAAACTCGGAACATGGAAAGTCTGCTTCAGAACCTGTGTTCTTAGCCACTTGGCCTACCGCCTCTCCTGTGCATATTTCCTTCTCTTTAAACACATATTACATTATACTATTACCATCTGTTTTACTTGCCTTGAAATAAAAGATTGTATTTAGTCTTTTCTTTTTATGCCAGGCACATAAGTATGTGCTCAATGAGTTTTAAAAAATATCTTACCTTTGAAAGAATGAATGCAATATTAGAAACAACCATCTTCATCTCCATTATTAGGCTGTACAGTTTCAGGAAGATGCTCTGATGGGAAAAAAACGATTCTGGACTATTCCTTAGACTGTGAAACTATTTTCCATGCACTAGGAATGTTATGTTGTAGAAAAGGGTGGTGCCAGAAAACAAAAGTGATAAGACAGTTAAGGGAGTGTGACGACCTATGTCTGACAAAAGCAGGAAGTATTCAGAAAATTTCGAAACAAATCTTAAAGCAAACTACTAGGAATAGCAACACTTAACAGCTGGGAAATGCCAATAGCAGACCTTCAGCAGAAACTAAGAATGAAACCAATATGTTTTGCCAACCATTAGATTAAATAACGCTGAAGAAATCTAACTATAAAAGGAAATGTTTGGGCCAGGTACAGTGACTCATGCCTGTAATCTCAGCACTTTAGGAGGTTGAGGTGAAAGAATTGTCTGAGGCCAGGAGTTCAAGACCCTGTCTCTACAAAAAATAAAAAAAATTAGTGGAGTGTGGTGGCACATGTCTGTAGCCTCAGCTACTCAGGAGGCTGAGGGAAGAGGATTGTTTGAGCCCAGGAGTTTAAGGTTACAGTGAGTTATGATTGTGCCACTGCACTCAAGCCTGAGTGACATAGTGAGACCCTGTTTCTTAATTTAAAAATAAAAAGAATATTTATGGAACTCATTCATTCAATGTATATTTATGTGCAGGATACTGTGCCAGGTACTTGGGGTACAGTCAAGACGAATCCCCAGAAATAGTCCTTGCAAACCCCAAGATGCACACAAGAATCATTAACTGCTATCCAAATACCCTACATCAGTGATTGCTAACTGATGGCCATCTGGACAAATTTGGGCATGTTTTTCAACATATGCACTTTCTTTTCAAACTTATTGCTAACTAAAGAATCAGGATATTTCAAATAGAATTCTGGGTTCTCTTGAAAAAAAAATCAAGAAGTTAGCAACATTAACCTCAACTTTTCTAAGGAACCAATCAGCTAAAACTGAATCATAGCTGTGTTATTTCACTAAATACTCAAAACAACCCAATGGGAAATGCACTCTCATCGTTATCACTGTCCCTAGTGCTGGGAAGCTACTAACAAGGCAATGGAAGTTGAATAAGTGGCAAGAGACAGAGAAGAGGCCAGGGAATGAGAAACACAAAGTCAGTACTTAAAAAAAAAATTAAGCCAAAGTAATAGGGTTTTTCAAGAACAGAAACTGTTGACAGTATCTTTTGCTGCAAGAGAGCAAGCTGGTAAAGACTAAAGTATAATGAGAAAAGAGAAAGTTGGGACTACTCTTTCAAGAAGCTTGGCCCAGAATGAAGATGAGAAAGGGCAGGAGCTATCAGAGGAAGATGGAATCTATTTTATTACTAAAGCAGGAGGCAGATCTGTTAAGAATGAGGTAGAGGCAAGATGTTAGTCTTCACTTGGAAAACAAAGCCAGAAGGAAGTGTATTTCTAGAAGGAGGAAGTGATGAATAATGTCAAGAAAGATGACTAAAAAATATCTATTGAATTTATCAACCAGCAGGTCATTGGTGAGTGTATCTGGAAAGGCTTGAGTGAAATGCATGGACCAGGGATTTAGAAGTGAGGAAGAAGTGAAGTCAGTGAATGTGCACAACTCTCTTGGGAATTATGATGAGGACAGGGAGGAGGGAGAGCTGGAGGGGATAGAAGTTTGGAGGGAAGCCATATGGGTCTAATTGTAGACGTAAGTATATTTAAATAGTGATCTAAAGGCATTGGGATGACCCAGAAGCTGAAGACACTGGGACCAGGAGAATGGGAATGGGACCTCTAGAACAAAGAGGAGTTAGCCTGGATCAGAGCAAGAGCAATGATTTCATCATCATAATAGGGAAGCAGGAAAGAATGAGTGCTAAGACGGAAAGCTCTTCTGTGTGTTCTATTTTCTCTATAAAATAGGCAGCACTGAATACAGTTTGAGGCTAGGCACTCAGTACATATTTGTTCAGTTTATTTGTGAATCAGTGAATTCTGCTGAGATTTGGCAGCAGGGTGAATCTAAGGGTTGGAGATTGGAGGACAGTTGAATGTTCTAAACAGACACTGAAGAATGAGAATGAGCAAGGATAAGTTTATATTGAGGGCTCAGCTGAAGTATGTAGCCATGAATTTATAATGGACTTCCTACACAGCATATGGTTTCTCTTCAAGGATTCATCAAGGAGAAATTTTGCCAGCTGGGTGTGATGAAGAAGAATAATGCAAGAGAGTTGAGAATGCTGGTAAAAGAGTAGCTGATGAGGAAGACCATGGCCTGGTTTCTTCCTCCTTAAAATTCACTAACATGTCTTTCTTTTGGTTTCCTTCTCAAAGATTTTTGTGGTTTTATTTCTTTTTTCTTACCAGCCCTGAAACTCTCAGGGATTTACCTTCAGTCTTCCTGGTGCCCTTGGAACCCTCTGTGATTTCCCCCCTCATTCCTTGCATGTAATAACAACTGAATTCTTTTTAATTGCTTCCCTGACTACATCCCAAACCTCTCTATTGAACATCCAAATTGACTCACTTATATGCTGATATGGTTTGGTTGTGTCCCCACCCAAATCTCATCTTGAATTGTAGCTCCCATAATCCCCACCTGTCGTGGGAGGGACCCAGTGGGAAGTAATTTAATCATAGGGGCAGGTTTTTCCCATGCTATTCTCATGATAGTAAATGAGTCTCATGAGATTTGATGGTTTTATAAAGGGCAGTTCCCCTGCACACGCTCTTTTGCCTGTCATCATGTAAGACATGCCTTTGTTGCTCCTTTGTCTTCCACCATGATTGTGAGGCCTCCTCAGCCATGTGGAACTGTGAGTCCATCAAACCTCTTTTTCTTTATAAATTATCCAGTCTTGGATATGTCTTTATTAGCAGTGTGAAAACAGACTAATATATATGCCTTGTAAACACTTCGAACTCCAATAAGTCTAAGGCTGAATTGATATTAACCCCTTATCTCCTTCTCCCACCCTCACCAGTTCTCTATAATTTCCACCACCATCTTCCTCAGTAGCCCAGGCTTAAAACCTGGTGAAAATGCTTGATTTCTCTTTCTCTTCAAACCTAGTCAATAGCTTCTCACCTTGTTCCAGCCCAGTCACTCTCATCCACAGAGGCACACAATTGACCACCAAGTTTTCTTTACTCTTATTTTGTATACCTGAGATCTTTCCCTTCATTTTTATTTTCAGCCACACCCACAGAAAATTTCTAAACTAGATTTTTTTCCTGAAGAGTTTTCTTTCCCCTCCATACATTCCTGGGGGGAATAAAAAATGGTGCAGTTTGGTGATTCATAAAAAGTTAAACATAGAATTACCTTATAAACCAGAAGTTCCACTTGAGTGCTAGGTATATACCTCAAAGAGTAAAAAACAAAGACTCAAAACAGATACTTGTATGCCAATGTTCATTGCAGCATTATTCACTGTAGCCAAAATGTGGAAACAACCCAACTGTTCATCAATAGATGAATGGATAAATGAAACAACAGATGAATGGTATATACATACGATGGAATATATTCAGCTTTAAAAAGGAAAGAAGCTTTGATACATGCAACAATATCAATGAACCTTGCTAACTAAAATAAGCCAGATACAAAAGACAGATATTGTATGATTCCACTTATATGAAATATAGATATTTCATATTCTAGAGAATAGGCAAATTTATAGAGATAGGAAGTAGGTAAGAGGTTACCAGGAGCCGAGGGAGAGAGGAATAAGTTGTTGCTTAATGGTTACAGAGATTCTGTTTGGGGTGAGGGAAGAGTTTTGGAAATGGATGGTTGTGATGGGTGCACAACATTGTGAATCATTAATGCCAATAAATTGTACATTTAAAAATGGTTAAAATGACAATAATAACAAAAAGTCTCCTTGCTTATAGCTTTGCCTTCCCATAAGCAATACACATATTCCATTGTTCTAACACCAGTCTTATCACATTTGTCTTCTCCTGTAAACCTTCAGTGGCTCTCCAGTACTCTCGGTACTCAATCCAGATTCACAAAGGTCCTATCAGATTTTCCTGCCTGCAGCCAGACATGAATTTTTTCTTCTCCCTGACCTGCACTCAAGCTTCTGTCTTGACCCTCAATTCTGCAGAGCAAGAAGACAGTTGTATAGAGCCTAGATGCTTCTCTAACCAGTCTAAGTGACACACCAAAAGCCTTGTGACTTTTTGTCATTTGAAGGCATCAATGGCTCAGCTCTCAGGGGCGACTATGAGCCGTGATATAAGAGAACTTTTGACCTTAAGTAATTCTTCAGACCACATGTGGAGCTCTCTTTCTCTTTATTGTATTGGAATCTCAAAAGGGGATGTTTTCTCAAAATACATAATCCCAGTTCTAAGAGAGGAAGTTTATGGGTTGGAGTTAGGGAACAGGAGGAAGAAAGGAGAAAAGGGAGTATAAGAGAGAAGATGTTGGGAGCTAAGGCTGGAAAAAGAGCTTGGGGTCACACTGTGAAGGACCTTGGATTCCATGGTGAAAATATGGACATTATTTTCTAGGGAAAGTGATAGAAAGCAGACTGACATTTGTGAGTGCCTGCCGTGTGTTAGATATACCTTACGTATTTCATTCTTACCAAAAAGGTCCATATTATTATACTTATTTGAAATATGAAGATGAGGTTCAGAGAAGCTAAGTGACTTTCTGAAGTCATGCAATCAATAAGTGGCAGAGCCAAGATTTGAATTCAGATCTGACTGGGTTCAAAACGTATATGCTTACAATATCAACAGTATTAATAATAGCTGCCATTCATTGGTGTTTAACTTTGAAGGATAGGGAGATAAAATTTGGCAGTCAAACACTGTTCTAAGTACTTTATATACTACCATCATCTTCAAAAACAATCCTGACGGCTTGTATAATTATGCCCACTATACAAAGGAAGACCCATGTACTTAAGGCTGTTAAGCTACTCGTCAAAGATCATACAGCTACTGAGTGCAAGAGCCAGATTCAAACCCAGGACACCAAAACCCATGTTCTTAACCACTAAGACTTGATGGTACAGTCTTCTTTTTGTTCCTCATAACTGGAGAGCATCATAAATTGTGTTGCACTCATTTTCATGTGACATAAACTAAATACAACCCCAAACCCTCCTCCTTAGTCCACGATCAGCTTGTTCGCTGGTCAGAGGCTTAGCTTCACCATTTACAAAATGTATTTTACAAAGTAACTTGATATTTTAACAAGAAACAGCAACAAGGAGGAGGAATGTCTGTTTTCCATCAAAGTTTAGATTGCTCTGTGAACCAGGCCAAATTAATTAACTATTCATCATTTATTGTCTACTGCATGCCTTACGCTCTTGCCCATTCTTTAAGTGTAAGTATAATTTGTGATACTCTTCTCTCTCACAAATCACTTTGGGTTTTTCTTTTTCCTTTTGGTTTTTCCTAGGCATTTCAATTGACTGCATGTTTGTTAGTTCTGTCTACATGTTTATGTTGTAATCCTCTCCAGAGATTTGTGGAAATAGCCCTTGTAATTATACTCCTAATTCACTGCTATATTTGCTGCAAAGTTGATTATTGTCTGTGCTGATATGGTAGAGTTAGGGAGCTTGGTCCCATGAGTAAGTTTAGTAAGTTGTGCAAGATTGTTCAGCTTAATAAGTGGTGGAGCAGCATTCCAATCCAGTTCTGACCCTCAAAAATATGAGACTTCAATCCTTTTCCTTAAATCCTGCTTAAGTTACAAATAAAAATAAACTGCTGCATATATTCAATAGAAAATAACAAAAATTATATTGATAATTTTAAAAAGCACTATTTAAAAATAATGCTTACATCAAATAAAAGAGAGATGCAAAATTAGATGCAGGCATTCTGAAAGAATTTTTACTTTAAAGCATAGTTTGCAAAGTGTGCTGTAGACAATAGGAATCCCTTAAGATGCTTTTAAAAAAAAAAGGGTTCCAGAGTCGAACAGGTTTTGCAAATGCTGCTCATGTGACAATTATAATGTATATTACAAAATGTGCATATTAAAATCATTGATATATTCTGCAAAGAAACACTCCTAAATTCCTTCTTAAGTTTTTCTCCTGTCTCTTTGTAGGTAATGTGCTAATATAGTCCATCAGCAACACTGCTAGTTACACAATGAATTGTCTCTTTTTTAAAAAATTGTTATTTTAAGTTCAATGGTACATGTGCAGGTTTGTTACATAGGTAAACTTGTGTCTGGGGGTTTGTTGTATAGATCATTTCATAACCCAGGTATTAAGCCTAGTACCCATTAGTTGTTTTTCTCAATCCTCTCCCTCTTTTAACCCTCCACCCTCCAAAGGGCCCCAGTCTGTGTTATTCCCCTCCATGTGTCCATGTGTTCTCATCATTTAGCTCCCTCTTTTAAGTGAGAACGTGTGGTATTTGGTTTTCTGTTTCTGTGTTAGTTTGCTAAGGATAATCACCTCTAGCTCCAGTTATGTCCCCACAAAGAATATGATCTTATTTATTTTTATGACTGCATAGTATTCCATGGTGTATATGTGTTAATACCACATTTTCTTTATTCAGTCTATCATCGATGGGTATTTCCATGTCTTTGCTATTGTGAATAGTGCTGCAATGAACATGGGTGTGCATGTGCTTTTATAATAGAATGATTTCTATTCCTTTGTGTATGTACCCAGTAATGGAATTGCTGAGTCAAATGGTATTTCTTTAGGTCTTTGAGGAATCACCACACTGTTTTCCACAGTGGTGGAACTAATTTGCACTTCTACCAACAGTGTATAAGTGTTGCTTTTTCTTCACAACTTCACCAGCATCTGTTATGTTTTGACTTTTTAATAGCCATTCTGACTGGTGTGATGGTCTCATTGTGGTTTTGATTTGCATTTCTTTAATGATCAATGATGTTGAGCTTTTTCTCATATGATTGTTGGCCACATGTATGTCTTCTTTTGAGAAGTATCTTTTTATGTCCTTTGCCCACTTTTTAATGGTTTTTTTTTCTTGTAAATTTGTTTAAGTTCCTTATAGATGCTGGATATTAGACCTTTGTCAGATGCCTAGTTTGCAGAACTAGGTATCTAGTTCTTCTATTCCATAGGTTTTTGTTTATTCTCTTGATAGTTTCTTTTGCTGTGCAGAAGCTCTTTAATTAGTTTCTGGCCTATATTATTTTCCTTCACTCTAAAGAAAGAATTCTTTTAATATTTCCTGCAAGGCAAATTTCAGGAAATTCCTACTGGCAACAAATTCCTTCAATCTTTGTTTGTCTGAGAATGTACTTATTTCTCCTTCATAAAGAATAATTTCACAATGTATAGAATTCTAAGTTGGCATTTTCTTTCTGTCAAAACTTTACATATTTTATTTCACTCTCTTTCATTGTTTCTGAGGAAAAGTTGGATGTCATTCTTATAATCATTGGCTCTCTGTAGGTAAGTAGTTTATTTTCTCCAGCTTCTTTCAGGATTTTTTTCTTTACTTTTTTTAAATTTAATTTTTAAATTTTTTTGCATTTATCCTGCTTGGTGTTCTCTGGCCTTCCTGGATCTGTGGTTTGATATTGACGCTAATTTGGGGAGATTCTCAGTCATTATTTAAAAAAATATTTCTTCTGTTACTATCTTTTTTTCTTTTCCTTCTGATCTTCCCATTACATGTATGTTATGCCTTTTGGAGTAGTCCCGTAGTCCTTGGATATTCTATGCTGTTTTTTCAGTCTTTATCTTCGCTTTTCACTTTTGAAAGTTTCTACTGATATATCCTCAATCTCAGAGATTCTTTCCTCAGCTATGTCCAGTCTACCAATAAGCCCATCAAAGGAATTCTTCACTTCTTTTAGAGTGTTTTTGATCTTTAACCTTTTTTTTGTGTGTGCTGTATTAGGATTTTCATCTCTTTGCTTTCATTACTCAACTGTTCTTGCATGCTGTCTATTTTATACATTAGAGTTCTTAGCATATTAATTATATTTGCTTTAAATTCCTTCTTCTGATCTCTGCTATGTCTGGTTCTGATGCTTCTATCTCTTCAAATTCTGCCCTTTGCTTCTTGGTATACCTTTTGTTGACAGTCAGAAATCATGTATTGGATAAAAGGAACTGTTGTAAATAGGCCTTTACAATATAATGGTAAGGGGTGATATAATGAAAGAGGGGAAGCATCCTATAGTACTATCACTAGATTTCAGTCTTTCAGTGAGCCGATACCTCTAGACTGTGAACTTCACAAATCCGTGTCAGTTTCCTTTTTCTCTCTTAGGTGGGGCAGAATGGTTAGAATAGGTTGAAGTTGGGCATTTACCCTCTTACAAGTAGAACGCTAGAGCTGACTCAAGTTGAATATTTCCTTCCTCCTGGATCATTAAGGCCCTTTTAATACTCTAGCAGGTTAGGCTCTGGTTAACTAATATTCCAGAGGGCAGAACTCGTTAAGAAGAACAGAGTACTCTGACATATTTTAAATCCTTATTTTGCCAGAAGCATAAGGGGATTTTTTTTTTCCTGATGTTTAATATGAAGACCTGGTCAAGAGCTTGGAGGTAAAACTCATGAAAATGTGGAGGCCTCTCCAAGACTTGGAACCCTGGAGATTTAAGCCATGTCTGCACTGAGATTCCAGCAATTTGTTACCTACAGTTTAGGTTTTCCTAACCCAGCACTGGTTCCCATGGCAGTTTCCAGTTGTGAGTCTCTGCTCCAATTAGGCTGTGGCTCCCTATATTTGACTCTTTGTCTGTCCAACCTTGTGGGCAGCAGTTTCCTCTGTGTCCTGTCCTCTCTCTGGATCCAAGAAGACTTGTTGATTTTTTTCCCCTCTGTTTAGCTTTTTAATTGTTACAGTGGAGTGGCTATTTCTGAGCTCCTTCCATATGGAACCAGAAACTAGAAATCCAGGTTTTCAAAATTCCAAAATAAAACATTTTTTTGCAGCATGCTTCCCTCTTATCACTTACTATCCTCCCCTGCCACTTTCTTTTTCTATTCTTTGCCAACTTTTTGAGAGAGAAATTAATATTCATTGCCTCCACTTTTTCATTGCCTTCCCTTCTTGCTAACATGAGATCACTTCTATGATTTCCCAGTGATCAAATGCAATAGCTTTCACAATCAATTTAAGGATGAATCTTTGTAGCATATGACTTGCCATTCTTCTCTGGGCAGCTAGGAAACTATACCTCTCTTTTACTCATTCATTCATTAATCATTCACTTCACAAGTATATATTGGTTACCCAGGTTGTGTTAGTCACCATCTTAGGCACTGAAGGTATAAAAATGAACCATTTAGATGTGCTTTCTATCCTCTTAAAGCTTGAATTTAGTTGTTCTCCTATTTATCTGACTTCTTTTTTGCTGTATTCACTGGATTCTCTTTTCCGATTAATATGTTTAATATAGGCATCTCCTAAAGTCCTGTCATTTCTCTTTTCCCACCACATATATGGGCAAACACATGTGCACACAAACTGCACACATACACACATATACATTCAAGATGTTAAGAAGCAGAAACATGACTTTAGAATCCATAGATGTTTGTTGAAAATGTGAATTCATGATTTTCCTAATACTGGATGTAACTATAGCACTTGTACTACTCTTATTCTTACTCAAAATGAGGACTGTTTTATGATCTATGAATGGAATAGAGAGGGTTTTGTTTGGTTTTCTGTGATAAATAGGTATGTGTTGAGTGAAAGGCAGAAGTAGATTTCAGAGGACTGTATCATTCATATGAAAAAGAACTTAAGCAATTAACAAATAATTATTGAGAACACTTCAATTTCCTGTTAAGAAGTGCTTAAAAAGGTGGCAAATTATACTTTTATCATAGAATTTTTCTCCCAAAGCATATCACAAAATAAGCAAAAGGAGTTTGTTTGTTTGTTTTTAATCTCCTATAGCCACCAAAGAAGGAAAAGAGCATACCCTAAACTTGAAGTTCTCAAGCATTCAAACCACTATGGGAGCTTTTAAGAGTAATATTTTGCCCTGGCATGGTGGCTCACACCTATAGTACCAGCACTTTGGGATGCTGAGGTGGGTGGATCACCAGAGGTTAGGAGTTTGAGACCAGCCTGACCAATATGGTGAAACCCTGTCTCTACTAAAAATACAAAAATTAGCTGGGCTTGATGGTGGGTGCCTGTAATCCCCACTACTAAGAAGCCTGAGACAGGAGGTGGAGGTTGAACTCAGGAGGTGGAGGTTGTAGTGAGCCAATATCATGCCACTGCACTTAGCCTGGGTGACAGAGTGAGACTCTGTCTCAAAAATAATAATAATGATATTTGGGTTTCTTTCCATCAGAGATTCTGATTTAATTTGTCTGGGGTACAACCTAAACATCAAAATCTTTAAGCTTCAGGAATTTTTAAAGCTTCAAAGGTGCATCCTAAGTTAAAATCCATTGACCTAAGCCAAAATTTCAAAACCTGATTATGTAGAGGGGAAACAATTCTGTAGAGTAGTAAAGAAGAGTAAGAGGGCTGCATTCTTCATCTCACTCCAAATCCTAGAGAATTAACTTCTGAAATGGCTAAGTATAATTCTGACCAATATTGCCTAATGTACAAAAAAAATGAGTAAGCGTTTTCATTTATTTTTTCCTTCTGATCAATGATTAGCATGAACTGCTGCTGGGGAGAAATAGGTTATGAAAAATGAACAGTAAAACTGCCTTTCTTATGGCAAGGAGATCTCTAGGCTATACATTAATTCAAAGAGCGACCCAAAACTTGAAGGTCTTCCCCAATTAAAATAGTATACCATCCTTCACCCCAGCCAGAAGCAGAGAATCCTAATATAGAACATATCATAAAAATCTCAGAAGAGATAGAAAAAAAATGAGCAAGATCAAACAAAATGGCATGGCAACTATGTAAGAATACCACACACAACATGAAATCATGCATTATATGCAAAAGAAAGAGTCCAACCTAAATGCAAATATAAGCTAACGGAACAGGAAGTAATTCTTTATAAATGCTGCATTCTATAGAACAACTTAAGTAATGAAACAAGAGTTCAAAGGTGAGATGACATATGAAATGCAAAGAGAGGTTTCATACATAATAAGATGAAATGAAGACCCCAAATAATCAAATAAATTGAACATAAAAATGTAATCTGAGAATTAAAAAATCATCCTGTGTTCTTGGTAAAGTTAATACTTAACATCAAGACTTATCTTTATTAAACTGTTAAACTTCAAGGTTCCAGTATAATGTGAGCCCCATGACAGCAGTGAGTTTGTTGTTGTTGTTGTTGTTGCTGTATTGCCAGTGCCTAAAACTGTGTCTGGCAAATTGTAGGTACTTAGTAAATATTTGTTGCATGCTTAAAAGGATGAGGAACTTCAGAATTCTCCATAGCTAGAAGAAAACAGATTAATGGAAGTTTTGAGAGTAAAAGTGATTCCAGAATTATATGCAGCCAAAATGGTATTCTGAAATAAAGGCAGCAAACAGACATTCTCAGATGTAATCCAATTACAGATGTAATACAATTTAGGGAACACAGCATTATTGAGAATGTATTTTAACAAATAGATCTAGTGAGCTAAGAGATGAACCAAATAATTCATGAATATAGAAACCACAGTCAAAGGACTTGTGGGTAAGCACTGAATCAATTTAAGTATAAAACCAATAGAAGACCAGGCATGGTGGCTCACACCTGTAATCCCACAAATTAAATTCTGATTTGTCTGGGGTACAACCTAAACATCAAAATCTTTAAGCTTCAGGAATTTTTTAAGCTGCAAAGGTGCATCCTAAGTTAAAAATCCATTGACCTAAGCCAAAATTTCAAAACCTGATTACATAGAGGGGAAACAATTCTGTAGAGTAGTAAAGATGCTATGCTAGGTCTTGGGTTATAAAATTCAAAGAGTTTCTAAAATGCAAAAGAGAGAAAGCCTTCATTCAATACTATTTATAATATATAATAATTACACTGTAGTTGTTACTAGTTGCTAGTAACACTTATAAATAGAAGAATTGAAAGAAGAAAGATGACTTCGATTTGGTTAGTGAAGTTATCCTGCAAGTCTTCTGCCAAATATAAAGAAGAGAGAATGAGAAAGAGGCTTGAAGAGGGTAGAGAAAGTTGTAGCCATTTATAAATAGCCATTTATAAAAGAGGAGAGTAAACAAAGGATGTGAAATAGTTTAATGAAAAGAAATAAACATATTTTTATATGTATGTGTATATATGAGAGCCATATATTCCATATGTGGTTGTGTGTGTGTTTGTGTTATAAAGAGTGATGGTGAGGTGGTGTTGAGGACAGCAATTAATTTAGAAGACTATGAATTTAGATCAGGATTTTTATTTAACCATATTAGAAGCAGAGAAGTTAAATGGTAAGACTGGTATAGGAGAATTAATTAGGACTTTGGGTGCAAGTAAAAGAAAAGCCAACCCAACTTAGCTTAAATAAGAGGATACATTAGCTAAAGAACTGAAACATCCAAGTGTCCTGATGTCTAAAATAAAATTTGCTACAGGTGTTCAAATGATGTCATTAGAACTGATGTTGCTCAGCTCTGCCTCTTTCGGATTAGTTCCATTCTGAAACAGGCAATAGTATCTCCAGCAGAGATGCTTTACTCTTCCTGGTCACTCAAGCAAAAGCCCTTGCATTTGCTCTGACTGGGCCTGATGACTTGAGTTGTGTCTATTCCTGCACCTACCTCTGTGGCAACATATTGATAGTCTTGAGCCTCATCATATGTTCTGCCTGTGGCATCATGGACCAGGTGGTGGAAAGGCCACCACCTTAGGGCCAATATTCCAAATTTGTTTCTTATCTCTGGTTCCTTTGGTCCTGGGATTCAGTGTTGATCTTCATGGTATATGGTAGCTGGACTCCTGCATTCATGTACAGGCTTTGACTAGACCTTCTACCCATGACCCCAGAATCTTTTAAAGTCTTGGGAAGGAACTGCCTGATTCATCTCAGGTCCTGGTAGAACTCTGTCTCCAGGGGCTATCCTGATGGAAGAGACCTCTCTGTCAGGCTGCATCAAGTTGTGGACTAGTGTTCATATCAAGTTGGTACTGCCACAGGGAAGTCATCCTGGAAGCTTGGTCTCAAAGCTGTTTCTAAAGCCTCCTCCTAAAGTCTGTGTATTATTGAAGATTTTTTATTTATTCCTTTTTTAAAAAAAGTATTTTATTATAGTGAGAACATTTAATATGAGATTGATCCTCTTAACAAATTTTTAAGTGTACGATACAGTATTGATGACTATAGGTACAATGTACAGGTACAGGTACAGATCTCTAAAACTTATTTATCTTATTTAACTGAAATTTTATGCCCATTGATTAGTAAACTTATATTTTCCCTTCCCCTAGCCCCTGGTAATCACCATTCCAGTTTTAGGCCTTACCTTTAAGTCTTGAATCGATTTTGAGTTGATTTTTGTGTATACTATAAGATAAGTCTACAATTTTATTCTTTTGCCTGTGCATATACAGTGTCCCCCAGACCATTTGTTGAAGAGATGGTTCTTTCTCCATTGTGTATTCTTGAAACCCATGTTGAAGATCAGTTTGCTGAATATTGGTGATTTCTGGGCTCGCAAGTCTGTTCCATTGGTTTATACAGCAGTCTTTATGCCAATACCATTCTGTTTTTATTACTGTAGTTTTATAATATATTTTGAAATCAGGAAGTGTCAGAATTAGAATGTACTCTTATATACTAGGTAGACTAACTGCTGTTCACCCAGCTAGCTTTCCTGGTCCATTTTAGCTTTTCCCATTCATTTTCTGCAGCACAGACAGATTTCTTAAAACTTTAAATCAGATCATGTAACTTGTAAATTCTGTTTAAAATCCTAGAATAAAATCAAAAGTCTTTAACATGGCTACAAAACCTCATATAATCTAGCCCTGCTGATGTCTTTGCCTGTGTTCTCTACCAGTGTCACTTCTCTCCTGCCATAGCAGTCATCCTTCCTGGCACCTGGACATGCCAAACACAGTCCTGCCTCACAGTCTTTGACTTTTCTATTCTTTTATATATATATATATGCAATATAATATATATGATATATGACATATAAGTGAAGTAATGCAGGAATCAAAAACTAGATCTTGCATGTTCTCACAAGTGGAAGCTAAGCTATGGGTACACAGAAGCATACAGCATAGTATAATGGACTTTGGAGACTCAAAATAGGGAAGGTGAGAGAGGAATAAGGGATTAAAAAAACTGCCTATTGGGTACAGTATATACTACTCAGGTGAAGGGTACACTATACAACTATACTATTCATTTATGTAACCAAAAACCACTTGTACCCCTAAAGTTATTGAAATGAAAAAATTTTTAAGAAAAGAAATGGCAGGGCAATGAAGAACGTAAAATGTTAACAGTCTAGTGCATAATGGAGGTATTACTTAAGAAAAGATGGTCAGGGAAGGCCATTCTGAAGAGCTGATATTTGAATGAGATATTAGCCATGCAAGGACCTTGGGAAGAACATTCCAGTTATAAAGAATAGAAAAGTCCACATACACCATGGAATACTATGCAGCCATAAAAAACAATGAGTTCATGTCCTTTGAAGGGACATGGATGAACCTGGAAACCATCATTCTCAGCAAACTGACACAAGAACAGAAAATCAAACACTGCATGTTCTCACTCGTAGGCGGGTGTTGAACAATGAAAACAAATGGACACAGGGAGGGGAGCATCACACACTGAGGTCTGTGTCGGGGGGACTAGGGGAGGGACAGCGGTGGGTAGGGAGTTGAGGAGGGATAACATAGGGAGAAATACCAGATATAGGTGATGGGGATGAAGGTAGCAAACCACATTGCCATATATGTACCTATGCAACAATTCTGCATGTTCTTTACATGTACCCCAGAACCTAAAATGCAATAAAATATGTACATATATATCATATATATGATATATACGTATATATGATATATATATGTGTATATATATCATATAGATATATATGTGTATATATCATATTATTATATATGATATATATATGGACTTTTCTATTCTTTGTATGTGAACTTTTCTATTCTTTATAACCAGAATGTTCTTCCCAAGGTCCTTGCATGGCTAATATCTCATTCAAATATCAGCTCTTCAGAATGGCCTTCCCTGACCATCTTTTCTTAAGTAATCTCTCCATTATGCACCAGACTGTTACCATTTTGTTCTTCATTGCCCTGCCATTTCTTTTCTTAAAAATTTTTTCATTTCAATAACTTTAGGGGTACAAGTGGTTTTTGGTTACATAAATGAATAGTATAGTTGTATAGTGTACCCTTCACCTGAGTAGTATATTACTGTACCCAATAGGCAGTTTTTTTAATCCCTTATTCCTCTCTCACCTTCCCTATTTTGAGTCTCCAAAGTCCACTATACTATGCTGTATGCTTCTGTGTACCCATAGCTTAGCTTCCACTTGTGAGAACATGCAAGATCTAGTTTTTGATTCCTGCATTACTTCACTTAGAATAATGGCCTCCAGTTCCATCAAAGTTACTGCAAAATACTTTATTGTATTCTTTTTATGGCTGAGTAATATTCATATATTTACACACACACACACACACACATATACACACACAATCACATTTTCTTTATCCACTCATTGGTTGATGGGCACTTAGGTTGATTCTGTATCTTTGCAACTGTGAATTATGCTATGATAAACATATGTGTACAGGTGTCTTTTTTTATAAAGTGGCTTATTTTCCTTTGTGTAGATCCTCAATAGTGGGATTGCTAAATTGAATGGTAGATCTACTTTTAATTCTTTGAGAAATCTCCATACTGTTTTCCCTAGAGGTTGTACTAATTTACATTCCCACCAGCAGTGTTTAAGTGTTCCTTTTTATTTCATTCATGGCAATATCTATTGTTTTTTGACTGTTTAATAATGGCCATTTTGTCTGCGGTAAGGTGGTATCTCATTGTGGTTTTGATTTTCATTTCCCTGATGATTGGTGATGTTGAACATTTTTTCATATGTTTATTGGTCATTTGTATATCTTCTTTTGAGAAATGTTTTTCCATGTCCTTTGCCTGCTTTTTAATGGGATTATTTGTTTTTTTTTCTGGCTAACGTGTTTGCATTTCTTGTAGATTCTGATTAGTCCTTTGTCAGATACATAATTTGCAAATATTTTCTCTCATTCCATAGGTTGTCTGTTTATTCTGATTATTATTTATTTTGCTGTGCAGAAGCCTCTTAGATTAGCTAGGTCCAATTTATTTATTTTTGTTGTTATTGTATTTGCTTTCCAGGTCTTAGTTATAAATTCTTCACCTAGGCCAATATCCACAAGAGTTTTACTCTTTTCCTCTATAATTTTTGTGGTTTAGGTCTTAGATTTATGTCTTTAACATATCTTAACTTGATTTTTGCATATGGCAAGAGATACAAATGCAGTTTCATTCTTCCATATGTGGCTATCCAATTTCCCATCACAATTTATTGAATAGAGTGTCCTTTCTCCAAATTATGTATTTGTATGCCTTGTCAAAGATCAGTTACTTGTAAATATTTGAGTTTATTTCTTAGTTCCTATTCTGTTTCATTTTGTCTATTCATCTACTTTTATACCAGTACCATGCTATTTTGGTTACTGTAGCCTTGTAGTATAATTTGAAGTTGGGTAATGTGATGCCTCCAAATTTACTTTTTTTTTGCTTAGAATTGCTTTGCTACTTGGGCTTTTTGGGTTCCATGTGAATTTTAGAATTTTTTTTCTAATTATGTAAAAAATGATGTTGGTATTTTGATAGAAATAGTTTTCAATTTGTAGATTACTTTGAAAAGTATGACCATTTTTATAATATCAATCCTTGCAATCCATGAGCATGGAATATATTTCCCTTTGTTCCTGTCATCTATTATTTCTTTCATCAGTGTTTGTAGTTCTCCTTTTAGAGATCTTTCACCTCTTTGGATAAGTATATTCCCGGAATTTTTTTGTTTTTGTAGCTATTATAAAAGGGATTGAGATCTTGATTTGATTCTTAACTTGGTCAATGATGGTATACAGCAGTGCTACTGATTTGTGTATATTGATTTTGTAACCTGAGACTTTACTGAATTCATTTATCAGATCTAGGAGTCTTTTGGAAGAGTCCTCGGTGTGCTGTATTCGTCTCACATGAAAAGACACACATAGGCTCAAAATAAAGAGATGGAGGAATATTTATCAAGCAAATGGAAAGCAATAAAAGCAGAGATCACAATCCTAGTCTCTGATAAAACAGACTTTAAACCAACAAAGATCAAAAGAGACAAGGGTATTGCATAATGGTAAAGGGATCAATGCAACAAGAAGAGCTAACTAACCTAAATATATATGCACCCAATACAGGAGCACCCAGATACATAAAGCAAGTTCTTAAAGACCTACAAAGAGACTTAGACTCCCACACATTAGTAGTGGGAGACTTTAATACCCCACTGTCAATATTAGACAGGTCAATGAGACATAAAAATTAACAAGGATATTCAGGACTTGAACTCAGATCTGTACCAACCGGACCTAATAGACATCTACAGAACTCTCCACCCCAATTTGACAGAATATACATTCTTCTCAGCACCACATCGCACTAATTCTAAAATTGACCACATAATTGGAGGCAAAACACTCCTCAGCAAATGCAAAGGACAGAAATCATAACAAACAGTCTCTCAGACCACAGTGCAATCAAATTAGAACTCAGGATTAAGAAACTCACTCAAAACCGCACAACTACATGGAAACTGAACAACCTGCTCGGAATGACTACTGGATAAATAATGAAATGAAGGCAGAAATAAAGATGTTCTTTGAAAACAATGAGAACCAGCCCCAAAAGGGTGACTGGGAAAGCTCTCAGTGAAATGCAGTGATGTCTTTTCAGGAGGAAGTTGGGGAGCCACCACAGCTCTCCTTCCAGGCCAGCAGGAAGGTGATCTGACTCCCAGTCCCATGCCTAATTCAGTGTTCTGGCTATTCAGATCTGACAGGCACCTCTCTTCATCTGCAGGAATGCTGATGTTCCATGTACAGAGGGGTTGGGATCTATTTCTTGTGTAAACCTGAACTAAGAGAGCACTCCTTCTATGGGGATGCAGTCACCCTGAAGTGTTCCAGAAAGCTGGGGCTTCTCCCATGGATGTTCAGTGTGGGTACACCTGTAGAGGGAGAGAGGGAGAAGAAATCCACTTCTCCAAGACCCTTCATAAGCACCAGAGTTGACTGACCATTGGGGTAGAACACTTACCATTTCTATTATATAACAATTTGTTTACCTGTGTATCATCTTTCTATGAGAAAAGCAACCTTGCCCATCTTTGCCCATTGTTCACTGCTGTGTATTCCTGGTGCATACATGAGAGTGTGGCACATGATAGATGCTCAGATAATATTTGAGGAGTTTATGAATAAGTCATCAGGGAAATAGTTATGGAGAGCCTGAGGTGTGATTTGGGTCTTGAAAGTTGGCAAATTATATGGAAGTGAGGAGTAGAAGCACTCAAGTGAAAGACATAACACACAGCACTCCTGTCATGCATGCACAGAGGTGCCAGATTTAAAGAGCAAGGTCACACTGCAGATAGCATCATTTATATTTTATTATGGTAATTTTCTGGAAGATGAGAATAAAATGTTTTGTTCTAACAAAATTAGTATATTCTGAACAATCTTCTTGATTGTTGCTGAAAAAAATTTTTTCAGGAAGAAACACTTGTTTCTAATTTGTACAAAGGTACCATATGGACTAGCAGTGACCCTGACATGAAAGGAAATATAAAAGGCTGGGAGGAGCTTGTGTTAAAGAGAACCAGAGTCTGACCAAAGTTAAAATGGCGTAGGCAAATTTTATTCAGGAACTATTGTAATGGGGGAAAGACACCTCAGCATAGAACTGAACTCCATTCCAAATACAAGGACAAATGGAGACTTAGAGCCAAGGAACAGGGTGGAGATCAGTGGATAAAAAATTTGTTAAGGGAAAATAACAAAGACAGGAGAGAGATTCAGGCTAAACAGACTTTTGATAGGATCCTTGCTGAAGGTAGGGCAGGTTGATAAGATATTGAGCATGGGGGATGAGGAATTTGATCAGACATCAAGGGTAGGCGATTTTCATGAAACTGATCCATCAGGATTCTTGCTAAAACTGGACTAAACGGGCCAAGGACAGAACACAAGTTTGGGGTCTTGAGGGCCTAGAGGAGCCCAAGCGCAACTAGAATTAGGTGAAGAAGAGAGTCTTTTTCACTTGGCATATTTGTGGGGCATGGGAGAGGCTGCCCTGGTGCCACTGAAAGATGAATGTCTTGAAAGTCAGGTCAAAAAAGCCTTAATTTTGTGTGTTAGTAAATTAGGAGCCATTGTAGATCCTGCTCCCAGTGCACTCAAGGGTTCTTCTGCCTCCACAGGTGCTGGGAAGAATGTTCTAAATGAGCAAAAGGCCACTGGGAGACATAACCCTCAGCCACAAACTTCTGCTGTCTTCCATTGTACTGTTGTGCCAGAGGTGATGGGAAATAAAGCACAGTGCCAGGTACATGGAAAACAATCAAGAAATACTTGAAAAATGAATGTATGAGGCAAAAACCTGCATAAGCCATAGCATGGGTGCTAGCTGGCTGTAGATTACCATGTCAGCACAATCTTGGAAAAGATTGGCAGAAATCAGAGAGAAGATGTGCTTGTCCATGAAAGAATGATGACCTCAACCATCTCCTTAGTAAATATATGCCCCAGAGGATAGAGTGCAACTCACAGACCCCACAAGGCATGGTAAGACTCGTAAAAAAAATCTGTATTATTCACATGAAAGCTCCTGAGGTGGGCATAGCTCAAAGGGAGAAAGCAAGCCAAGAATTCCTAGTGAAAATGCCTCTGGTTAGAGTCAACTCCCAGTCTTCATTTTTCTCTGTTTCTTGGCAGTTTTTATGAACAAAAACTGAGTATTTTCAAAACTGTTCTTCATTAAAGTCATCAAGGGTTGAAAGCAAGAGAGCAGGCTGGAACTAACATTACAGAGGAACAGAGATAGGATTAGGCTTTAATCCTTAGTCAGGAAAAAAGATGTAGGTACCTCTCCTGACTGTCCCTCTCTCCTTCCTTCCTTCTTTTTGAGCACAATGGAAATTAGTGCTCAGTTAGATTTGTGCATAATTAACTGAGTGTCTCAGAATCATGACATGTGAGCTATTTAGCTCAGGTACCAATGACTATCATGTGCTAGCCTGAGATTTTTTTCTGCTTTTCTTTTCACGTGCTCATTCAATGTCAACCTTTCTTCCTCTCTCACCTCTTTCACTTAAGCTTGGCCCTTGAAACAAGAGTTCTTGATGTTTCTTTCCATGGGAATCTGATCTGTACTAAACAAGGCAGCAGGAGTACTCTGGCTTTTAGCACCTATTCCCCTTTGCTTCTTTCTCCTTCTTCGTCTTTTTTTCTTTTTGATATGGACTTTTGCTCTGTTGCCCAGGCTGGAGTGCAATGGCACAATTGCGGCTCACTGCAACCTTTGCCTCCCAGGTTTAAGCAATTCACCTGCCTCAACCTCCCAACAAGCTGGGATTACAGGTTCCCATCACCATGCCCAGCTAATTTTTATATTTTTAGTAGTGATGGGGTTTCACCATGTTGGCCAGGCTGGTCTCGAACTCCTGACCACAAGTGATCCATCTGCCTCAGCGTCCCAAGTGCTGGGATTATAGGTGTGAGCCACCATGCTGGGCCTCCCCTTTGCTTCTCAGAAGCTTAATTCAAGTTCTCCTTGGCCACACCTAAGCTTGTCTTCCCATGGCTATCAAAGCTCCCCATCACTGTGATCCTCCTACCTCTAAGTTGTTCTTCCCAGTGGAAGGACAAAGTCTCTTCCTTCAAAAGTGATCTCTTTTCAATGGCTTTCTAGGTATATTTTTCCAATGTCTGATGTTTAGAATTTGATGATGTCTTTCCAGCCAATTCAGAAACCCCATGAGAAGAATCATCAGTCTCCTATTTTACATAGTGATCTGGCATCAGAACAAAGCCCATATTTTGCAGTTTAGTTGTTCATCTTCCAGTTTAATTGCTCATCTTAAGACAATTTTATTTCTGAATGACTTTTATATGTTTCCAAAAATTAAACTCCTCATCCTAAATGTGAATTTACCATCATTTTAAGCATGGGAAAATGATGCCACAGGTATTAGTGGCAATTCCTAAGGAGCCATTCAAGACTTTTGGAATATTTATCACTGAAATGTATGTTTAGATTCTAGAGGTTTAAGTCATCATTTGAATTCAAGCATTCTAGTATGTTTTACTTTTTAAAAAAGTGACCTATTTTTAAATTAGGGCTGTGTCCATTTAACAGCTAGTAACCCATCTACAGACTCTGGATTTGTAGTTTATCTGCTTTCAAAAGGTTGTTAAATTGATTCCAACAAATGTTGCTGTAATAGAGCTTCTAAAATAGGAAATTCAAAACCATGAAAAAATTGGGGGAATAAAATACTCATGAAACAGAGTTACTGTTATTGAATGTTAAATTGAATTGCTCAAGAGGCAGAAAGGAAAAAACAAAACAAAACAAAAAACATGAAAGGCCAAAGCTGAGTCTTTCTGTCATTCAAAGGAAAGATTTCAGGTCTTCAAGAGAAGCAGGAAAAGGTAGCTGATGATCCTTTGGCACCCACTCAGTAACCCCTAAGAGCTTTCATCTACATCACCTTTGCCCCTCCCCCACAACTAGCGGGGAAGATTCCAGGTGATCTACCTAATACAATGCAGGTGATCCCTTATCTGTGAAGTTGGAAAGTGGGTGGGGTAGGGATAATAATCCCTGGCTCATAAGTTTGCTATAAGAATTTAGTGAGGTGCTTATAAAGCTCTAGCAGAGTGCATTGCACATTGTAAACATCCAGTGAATTCTGCAATTCCTATAACACCCTTCCAGGAAAGTGTTTTTATCTCCATTAAGAAATAAGATTCCTCTACTTGTCAGGGTGTCAGTAGTGTATAGAGAGCCAGGATTCCAACCCAGGTCCCTAGTCACAAAACCTATGGCCTTTCTACTGTATCTGTTAACTCTAAAAGGATTTTGCCAAATGAGAGTTGTTTTACTTTTTAAAAGAATATTCAATGATGTAATGACCAGTGTAGGAAGCAGACTTCCTGGGGTATTTCTTAGACTCTCAGTAAGAGCCTTGAGATTAACATTGGACCATAACTCAGGAAAATTGATTCTCTAAGGGGCCAGGCTATCCAGCTTTGCAGGGAGCTAACTTAATGTAGGTAGAGGACGAGCCTCTCCACCTACACACATGCACCTAACCCTCACTGGTCACATAAGGTGCTTTGTAATATTCATGATAGCTTAATGGGCCTGATTATGATGGCATGAGAGGTGCTTTTTTCTTTTCTTTTTTTTTTTTTTTTTTTTTTTGGTGTGCTTTTCTAACAGGAACAGCTTGGCTAGCCCTCAATAACCTCCTCCCCTTGATCTACTCCTGGATAAGCTGAAAAGAAGCATTTTCTGGACTTCATAGTGGCCCATCCCCGGCTGCCTCTTTGTTTTGGTTCTAGTTTTCACCTCCTTGGCAACAGCTTCCTGCTAGGCATTGCGGACCCTCAGCCAGCCAGGATTCCAGGACATGTTTCTTGCAGGCACGATGAGAGGCATGGTGTCCCCGGCCTGCCTCTTTGACTAGTTTACTCTGTCCACATCCTCAGCTGGAACTGGCACATGGTCAGCTGTGAATCAGAGGCTCCCCCTCTGCCCTGGCTCTCTAGGCCTTAGGTTCTGGGGCTGATAGAATGGAGAATGCAAATGAAGCAAGGTGCCAATCTAACTTTTGCTCACTTCTAACTTTCACTAGCTTCTGCTTTAGTCTATTGCTGATCTCAGTGGCTCTTTATCAGACAGCTGGCTCTATTAATATTTGCCCTAACCAAGGTTTCTCATTTCCCACTGAATTATGATGACTTTGCTTAAAACAAATATAATTGATTGAGTGCGTAAGTTTAAGCTGCTATTGATAACATAGGCTATTTTGTTTGCTTCTCACAATAAAACCTATGAAGCGTGAAAATCAAAGCTCAGACAGTAGAAATAACTTGCTAAAAGTCATACAGCTCCTCAATAGGAAAGTAAGGCTTAAACCCGGCCTGACTGCAAAGGCAGTGCCCTCTTTTTCCATAATATACTCCTCTTTCTGATTATGTCTATGAGTCTCTGGGAAGAAACAGTGCTTAGAAAATTTCTTAGTAGCTATTATCTTTGTCTTCCTGACCCTTAAATTTAGAGAAGAGTATTTCCCAAGAAACAAGTGATAGTCAGCTCCCAGTCTCTAGATATCTTACCACAGCTATCAGTATTATCCTCTGTCTGTGCATGAGCAAAAATCTCTTTCTTCTCCAATAATAATGAATGATGAAAGTGAGCTCCAATGCCTGATAGATGTGCAGTCTCCTGTCTCATTCCCAGACGTGCCAATTCAAGTGGCCATTTTCAGCATGGATGCACAGGGACTTTTGATTCTGTGTGTTGAATTGTGATGCTGGAATCTTTTTTTTTTTAATCAAGGAAATTGCAGGGAGGTGAATTTTGGACTTAAGGGGATGAAAAGATAAAATGCAATTTCCGGCTTGAAATTATTTTTTTAAACTCCTCAGCAGGATGGATTTTCACTCTGGCAGGTTTTGTCTTATCAAGCATGTAGGGCTGGCAGCTCTACTCAGAGCCTGTCCTAAGGCAACGCTGTGGAGAAGTTGCCTTCCCGTTTTTATTTTTTTATTTCCTTTTCTACTCTCAGCTCTCCCTCCTCTGCTCTTTCAGAAATCCTGCACTCTCATGTCTGGCAGCACAGCATGGGTCAAAGAGCAAAGACTCTAGACTGTCAGGACCTGGTTATTGGTCCTAGCCCTGCCAACTTCTAGCTGTGTGACTTTAGAGAGTTCTCTTATCCCACTAGGCTTTCATTATCTCATTATAAGATGGACAGGCTAAGCCTACACCTTCTAGCAATGTCCAGCGACTCAAAGGAGATGATATAATTGAAGTGCTTTGCGTTGGTTACATTTTTATACTTTCAATTCTCTCAAGCTACCCACCCACCCATCTATGGAGGCCTGATGTCATATAAAACTTATTTTTTCCCTCTGCTCCATCTTTAGCAAAGTGTACAATTCCTTAGGCCACATGAACTGGAGAGAGGTTGGAAGAAAAGATCTTTAGTCAGTGCCTCCTCCCTCTCCCCACACAGGGCAGAAGAGAGGGTAGCAAGTATCACTGATGTCTATTCAAGGAAGACATACAGTGTATGGCCACCTTGTGACATGCGGTCCTTCATTATGATTGTAGGGAATACCACACTCACCAGGAAAAGAGGATATTGGCTTTTGATCTTGTCTGTGAGAGGTGCAGGCCTTCTATCTATGCTGTCTGTATTTTGCCTGTGGATCACTCACAGCAGAAAGCCAGCCAGGACCCTAATGGGGCCTGACCCCAGTGAAACTTCCCCTTGTGAAAGCCCTTCACCTTTCAAAAACCAATGATGCTTGTAAGTCCTCCATCTCCAAAAAGAGAGCTTTTGTAGCCAGCGGAGCAGAGAGAGTGAGGAAGGAAAGGCCTCAGTGCCAGTGTTTACATGGGAAACCCTCCAAAGAGATTTACATTCACCATAAATTTATTAAATGATCTGGGTGGTATTAAAAAGAAGAGAGCTATTCAATTTCAACTAATGTAGCACTTCCCAAATATATCTGACAGTATGACCCTCTTTAATTTTTACCCCATAAAGCCTAGTAACATTCCACAAACACACTCTGGCAAACCACAGTAAAGTGAAATACATTGCAAATCAAGAGTCTAAATCTTGGGTTGGTGCAGTGCCTCATGCCTATAATCCCAGCACTTTGGGAGGCCAAGCCAGGTGGATCAATTGAAGCCAGGGGTTCAAGACCAGCCTGATCAACATGGTGAAACTCCATCTCTACCAAAAATAAAAAATTATCCAACTGTGGTGGCAAGTGCCTGTAATCCCAGCTACTTGGGGGGCTGAGGCAGGAGAATTGCTTGAACTTGGGAGTTGGAGGTTGCAGTGAGCCAGATTGTGCCACTGCACTCCCGTCTAGGCAGCAGAGTGAGTGAGACTCTCTCTCAAAAAAAAAAAAAAAAAAAAAAAAAAAAAAGAATCGAAATATCTAGGTTGGTAAAAAGACCGCCCAAATTAATTATAATTGCGATAAAACAGGCACGGTAGCAAG
>CAUYLG010067612.1:0-42153 GCA_963573385.1 Cacajao melanocephalus
GGCAGAGACTCAACAAGAAAAGAAAACTTCAGGCCAATATCCATGATGAACATAGATGCAAAAATCTTCAATAAAATACTGGCAAGCCGATTGCAACAGGACATCAAAAAGCTTATCCATCACTATCAAGTCGGCTTCATCCCAGGGATGCAAGGCTGGTTCAACATACACAAGTCTATGAACGTAATTCACCACATAAACAGAGCCAAAGACAAAAACCACATGATTATCTCAATTGATGCAGAGAAGGCCTTTGACAAAATTCAACAGCCCTTTATGCTAAAACCTCTCAATAGCCTAGATATCAATGGAACGTATCTCAAAATAATGAAAGCTATTTATGACAAACCAACAGCCAATACCATACTGAATGGGCAAAAACTGGAAGCATTCCCTTTGAAATCTGGCCTTTGATTTTTGACAGGTCCACTATAAAGTGCTGTGGAGAAGACATTTTTGAGTTGTATCTATTTCAAGATCTCTCAGCTTTCTGTATCTGGATGCTTTTAAGATTTATCTCTTGCTAGACTTGGGAAGTTTTCAGCTATTATTTTGTTAAATAGGTTCTCCAACCCTTTTGCTTTCTTTTTGCATTCTGAGACACCAAAAGTTCAAATATTTGGTCACTTTATTGTGTCTTATTTCAAAAGACCTGTTGTCAGGTTTTAAAATTCTTTATTCTGCTCGATCTAGTATATCATTAAACCTTTCAAAAGTATTTTACATTTTATTCATTGGATTCTTCATTAAAATTTTTTTAATTTTTAATTTTTGTGGATACGTATAGTAGGTGTATATATTTATGGTATACATAAGATATTTGGTACAGGCATACAATGTGTAATAATAACATCATGGGAAATTGGCTATCTATTCTTCCAAGCATTTATCTTTTGTGTGGCAGACAATCCAGTTATACTCTTTTAGTTATTATTTTTTTCTTTTCATACAGAGTTTCACACTGTCGCCCAGGCTGGAGTGCAGTGGTGCTATCTTGGCTCAGTGCAACCTGCACCTCCTGGGATCAAGCAATTCTCGTGCCTCAGCCTCTCGGGTAGCTGGGAGTACAGGTGTATGCCACCATGCCTGGCTAAGTTTTTGTATTTTTCACAAAGATGGGCTTTCACCATGTTGGCCTGGCTAGAGATGGGTTTTCACCATGTTGGCCCGGCAGGTCACAAACTCCTGACCTCAGGTGATCTGCCCACTTTGGCCTCCCAAAGTGCTGGGATTACAGGAATGTGCCACAATGCTGGCCTCTTTTAGTTATTTTTAAATGTACAATTAAATTATTATTGACTATAGTACTTCTGTTGTGCTATCAAACACTAGGTTTTATTCATTCTAAATTTGCTTTTTTAAATACCCATTAAGCATCCCCACCTCCTCCCTGGGATCCCACTACCCTTCCCAGACCCTGGCAACCAACCTTCTGTTCTCTATCTCCATGAATTGTATTGTTTTGCTTTTTAGATCCCACAAATAAATGAGAACTTGCGATATTTGTCTTTCCGTGCTTCGCTTATTTCACTTAATATAATGACCTCCAGTTTCATCCATGTTGCTGCAAATAACAGAATCTCATTCACTTTTGTGGCTGAATATTACTCCACTGTGTTACATTTTCTTTATCCATTTATCTGTTGATGGAACACAGGTTGCTTCCAAATCTTGGCTATTGTGAACAGTGCTACAACAAACATGGGAGTGCAGCTATCTCTTCAACATACTGATTTCCTTTCTTTTGGGTATATACCCAGCAGTGAGATTTTTGGATTACATGATAGCTCTATTTTTAGTTTTTTGAGGAACCTCTAAACTGTTCTCCATAGTTGTACTGATTTATATGCCCACCAAAAGTGTACAAGGATTCCCTTTTCTCCACATCCTGATCAACATTTGTTAGTGCCTGATATTTGGATGAAAGCCATTTTAACTGAGGTGGGATGATATCTTATTACAGTTCTGATTTGCATTTCTCTGATAATCAGTGATGTTAAGCACCTTTTCATAGGCCTGTTTGCCATTTGTATGTCTTCTTTTGAGAAATGCTTTTTCAAATCTTTTGCTCGCTTTAAAATTATATTATTAGATTGTTTCCCCATAAAGTTGTTTGAATGCCTTGTATATTCTGGTTACTAACCCCAGCACCGGCCTGGATTATTCTTCAACTCTGCGCTTATAATTCCCGGCGCTTGACCAGCGAAGTTACCCTGTTCTGTGGATTGCTGAGGCTTTGGGGGAAGCACCATATCTGGACTGAGGTGCCTAAGTGGAGCCCCCCTCACCAGTCAGACGCACTTTCTGGGTGAAGCAGCACCCCTCCCCACCTCGGTCTGCCCTACCTGGGCTTTGCTCACCATCTTACCAGACCCGTTGAAATGAACCTGGTACCTCAGTTGGAGCTAGGAGATCTCTCACTTTCTGCATCTCTTTTGCTGGGTGTCACACACCAGAGTCGTCTCTATTCGACCATCTTGCCCTTTTTTTTTTTTTTCTTTTTTTGAGACAGAGTCTCACTCTGTTGCCTAGTCTGAAGTGCAGTGGCACAAAATCTCAGCTCACTGCAACCGCTGCCTCCAAGATTCAAGTGATTATCCTGCCTTCAGCCTCCTGAGTAGCTGGGACTGCAGGTACATGCCACCACACCTAGCTACATTTTGTATTTTTAGTAGAGACAGGGTTTCACCATATTGACCAGACTAGTCTCAAACTCCTGACCTCAGGTTATCCACCCATCTCGGCCTCCCAAAGTGCTGGTATTACAGGCATGAGCCACCACACCCAGCCTAATAAATTCTTTATCAATGGTATAAATGAAGTCCTCTAGGGATATGAAACTATTTCTGTCCACAGGAGGTCTAAGAAGCCTTACCAACCTTATTGGAAGATGCGAGGATGTGAATTAGACTGAAGAAAGGACACTGGAGAAAAGAGACATCTTGAGACAAAGAAAGGAGCACGTTGAGAAGAGATATGTGACTTCTCTAGCTAGAAGATAAAATTGTGGGAGTTTTGAATGCCCTGTGAGAGCCATGGAATGCTCTGGAGCAGGAACACAGTACGGTCCTTATGTTTCCAGGTCTGTGGTGACAACTCTGGTGGCAGTGGATGACACAGATTGAGCACAGTGTGGAAGGAGATAGTAGGAAGGATTGCTGGGATGCAGGGAGATCAGTTCAGAGACTATAAAAACTGTCTAGAAAAGGAGCAAACTAGTTGACCAAAACAGTGGCAGTGGGAATAAGAAAATAAAATCAAGGAATATAACAGGGGTAGATTTCGTGAAATAAGAATTCTGAGCCCGGGTTCAGTGGCTGACGCCTGTAATGCCAGCACTTTGAGGGGCTGAGGTGGGTAGATCACTTGAGGTTAGGAGTTCAAGACCAGCCTGGCCAACATGGTGAAACCCCATCTCAGCTAATAATACAAAAATTATCTGGATGTCATGCCACGTGACTGACATCCCAGCTACTCGGGAGACTGAGTCAGGAGAATCGCTTAAACCCAGGAGGTGGAAGTTGCAGTGAGCCAAGATCGCACCACTGCATCCAACCTGGGCAACAGAGCTAGACTCTGTTTCCAAAAGAAAAAAAAACTCTGAATGGACATGCAGTGAAAGAAAGCAAAGAGTGAAACATGTTTTCAAACCTGTGTAGCTGGGTGTTTTGTTTATTATTGCATTACAAACCACCCAAAACTATAGTGGCTTAAAGTAATAATCAATATTTTTTGTTTGAGACAAAGTCTCATTCTGTTGCCCAGCCTGGAGTGCAGTGGCGCCATTTCAGCTCACTGCAACCTGTGCCTTCTGGGTTCAAGTGATTCTCCTGCCTTAGCCTCCCAAGTAGCTGGGACTACAGGCATGCACCACCACAACAGCTAACTTTTTTGTATTTTTAGTACAGACGGGGTTTCACCATGTTGATCAGGCTGGTCTCGGACTCCTGACCTCAAATGATCCGTCTGCCTCGGCCTCCCAAAGTGTTGGGATTACAGGTGTAAGCCACCGCCTGGCCAATAATAACTAATTTTACTCACTATTCTTGATATTCAATGCTGTATAACTAACCATCTCAAACTTAATGCCACAAAACAATCCTTTTATTATACTTGTGGATTCTATGGGTCAGGGACTCAGACAGGGCACAGTGGGGATGGCTTGTCTCTGTTCTGTAATGTCTGGGGCCTCAGCTGGAAGTCTCCAGTGTGCACCTGCAGGTATATTTATCCACCTATCTGCTGCCTGGGCTGGGATGACTCAAAGGCTGTACTCAGCTGAGATGGTTGACCATGGCACCTGCATGTAGCCTCTCCATGTGGCTTGAGCTCCTTTCAGCAGGGTGGCTGGGTTCTGAAACAAAGAAACCCAAACTGGAGCATCCAAAGAGTCAGTGTTCCTAGAGACCAAGGCAGAAGCTGCGTGGCATTTTATAACCTAGCTTCAGGAGCCACATAGCATCACTTTTGCTGTAGTCTATGAGTTGGTGCAGTCAATAGCTTGCCCAAATTCAAGGAAAGGGAGCATCGACCCCACCACTCAACAGGAGGAGCGTCAGTGCAGAGGAACATCTGGAATAGGAACTATTGCAGTCACCTTTGGAAGATACAAATTGACACACTCATGATTATTTGGGTTAATTCAGACGGGGTACATACTATAGGAATGGCTTGTCATTGCTCTACAATGCCTGGAGCTTCGGCTGGGATGAGCTGAATGAGTGGGATTGACTTGATGACTGGGAGCTGGAATCATCTGGAGACTTCACTCTCATGTCAGAAAGCTAGACTGGTGTGACTAATGGCTAGAACTCATTAGTTTTCTCTCTCTCTCTTCCTCTCTCTCTCATCTCTGAGTCTGTCCATGTGGACTCTCAATGGCTGCCTCATGGAAGTCAGACTTCTTATATAGTGACTCAAACCTCCAAGAAAAAGTATCCCAGTGTAATGAAGAAGTGTATGGCTTTTTATGACCCACTTCAGAAGTCACATAGCATCACTTACACTGTAATCTATTGGTCAAAGCAGACAAAAGCCTGCCCAGAATTAAGGGGAAGGGATACAATCCCCTCCCTCAATGGAAGGCGTGTCTAATAATTTGATGCTATGTTTTAAATTGGCCATACTGGAAAAATGATAGCATTACTAGCCAAGGTCAAGGATACATAGGCTTAAGAGTTTAGATAATGAAATTTGTTTTATTAAAATTAAATTTGTGGTAACTGGCAGAATCTTGGCAACATGAATCTGAAGTACAAGAAATAGTCACTCTCAGAGAAATAAATTAATAAATGTATGGGGTAATTAAAACACCATATTTAGTGAGAGGAGTCCTAAGAACCCAGATGCATGCATAGTGCATTTTGTTCATTATTCATACAACATTCATTTCCCTTCCCTTCCTTTCTTACAGAATCCTAAATCTGTTCATGGGTTCCTGTTTCAGAGCCTGATTTGCATAAAACAGTCATGGGAGCCCCGGAGTCACCGGCACAGACTGAGTATATGACGTCATTCCCATCAGGAAACAGGAGGTAAAGTCTGTTGGGGTGCTTCTTAAAATGATATCCTATAAAGAGGCAGAAAAAGATTGTTCCTATATTTTTTTCATTTGCTTGTTATCATGTCTGAGGATCTCAGAGTGGTCAGAGAAAAGGAATGCCAGAGAAGATCCTAGATCCTTCCATAATTCTGAACTGCTTGTTTTGTGAAATTAATGTATCCTGTTATTTATGTCAGATTGAATTGAGTGAGTGTTTCTAATGCTTTAAGCCCAAATCATCTTCCTAAATATGGTCCTTGCTCATATCCCGGTATTCCAAAATTCCTAGAACATACCTAAACTTTGGCTCTGAAATTGAAGAGTTAAAACATTCTAATTAAAGTGACTTTCCACAACATTTAACATTATTTAATTACAGATTGTGATGGTTGATTTTATGCATCTACTTGACTGGGCCATGGGATTCCCAGATGTTTGATTAAACATTATTTCTGGGTATGTCTCTAAGAGTGTTTCTGAAGGAGATTGGTATTCAAATTGGTAGACTGAGTAAATCAGATAACCCTTCTCAGTGTGGGTGGGCATCTACCAACCGGTTGAGGCCCTAGATGAAAGAAAAAGGAGGAGGAACACTGGATTCCTGCTCCCTGTTTGAATGCTTGAGCTAGGACATTAACTTCTGCCTGCCCTTGGTGCTCCTGGTCCTCAGGACTTCAGATTAGAAAGAAATCTACACCATCAACCCTCTGGCTTTCAGGCCTTTGAACTACACCACTGGCCTTCCTCGGCCTTCAGCTTATGGATGGCTAATTGTGGGACTTCGTTGCATCTATAATTGTGTGAATCAATACCTTATAATAAAAATCTTTTTAGGGTATACATGTACACACACACACACACACACACACACAAATTGGGTTTGTTTCCTTGGAGAATCCTAATACACAGATTATTAATGCATATTAGTGATATGGTTTGGATGTTTGTCCCCTCCAAATCTTATAATGAAATGGGATCCCCAGTGTTGGAGTAGGCCTGGTGGGAGGTGTTTGGATCATGAGGACGGATCACTCATAAATGGCTTAGTGCCGTCCCTTTAGTGATGAGTGAGTTCTTGATCTGGTAGTTCATGAAAGATCTGGTTGTTTCAAAGAGAGAGGCATCTCCCTGATCTCTCTCTCCTTTGCTCCCACTCTCAGCACATGATGCACCTGCTCTGCCTTCATCTTCCACCGTGACTGTAGGCTTCGCGGGGCTCCCCCAAGAAGCTGAGCAGATGCTGGCACTGTGCTTCTTGTACAGCTTGCAGAACCATGACCCAATTAAATCTCTTTTTTTATAAAGTACCCAGCCTCTGGATAAAGAAAATGTGGCCCATATTCACCACGGAATACTATGCAGCCATAAAAAAGAATGAGTTCATGTCCTTTGCAGGGACATGGATGAAGCTGGAAGTCATCATTCTCAGCAAACTAACACAGGAACAGAAAACCAAACACCACATATTCTCACTCATAAGTGGGAGTTGAACAATGAGGACACATGGACACAGGGAGGGGAACATCACACACCGGGGCCTGTCAGGGGGTGAGGGTAAGGGGAGTTAGACCATTAGGACAAATACCTAATGTATGCAGGGCTTAAAACCTAGATGATGGGTTGACAGGTGCAGCAAACCACCATGGCAATGTATACCTGTATAGCAAACCTGCACTCTCTTCACGTGCATCCCAGAACTTAAGGTAAAATTAAAAAAAAAAAAAGGGGATTTCAAGATGAAAAAAATAAAATAAAATAAATTGCCCAGTCTGAGGTATTTCTTTATAGCAACACAGAATGGACTAACACAATTAGTGTCCTGAATTTGTATTGTGTGATACTTGACACATACTAATCACTAATTATGTCATTTGATCTTTACAACACCTTTTGGAAATAAGCAATGTGGGCATATTTCTTCCATTTTCAAATGAAGTAAATGAACATTCTTCTTTAAATCCTTTTGTGAAATTATATGTGATTTAAATAATAAATCTTATTCTACTTTTCATATTCCACTTCACTTTGCAGATAGTACCTATTCACTAAATATTTGCATACCTTAAATTTATAGCACTCACTAAGATAATTTTGAAGGCAGAAAATATGATTATGTTCAAACACTAGTCAATATAAAATACTCTGGCAAGGATTTGACCAGAGACAAGCAAAGAATTGTAAGGTTTGTTTATATTAAACGCTCAGTCAGCTTGAAATATGGTGGTAGACTTTCTTGGTGCTAAGTAACCCTCATGCTTTATGGGAAGAGGTCAAAGAAACAGGGGGAAGTTCAAAACATCATTCTTTTAGTCTAGCATAGTACCAGGAACACGAGTGAGCCTGATCTTATTATTTAACGGACAATAATTTAAGCACTGAGCTATTTCACATGAAATAAGAATTTAGGATCATGTACCCCACTTCAAATCATCTATTTATGATGGCTTCTTCCTTTTCTGTTAAAAGATATTAATTGTAAAGGTAAACATTGGTTTTAGCAGCTAGATCTTCTTTAACCATTTCTCTTAGTCAAACTCCATCAATTTTGACAAGCAAGCTTTTATAAAAGCATATTATTTTAACATGTCTGCTAAATTAGCTTGTTACTATGTATTAACTTAAAATACTACTTTAACTGTTACACTAACAGCCAAAAACAGATGGGATTGCTGCAAGATGGTGCAGAGAGAGAAGCTCTTGGGACATAAACTGATTTTGTTGTCTTAATGAGACCTATTTGGGAATAATTTTTTTATCAAGTCCTTGCCACAAAGGAGAATAAATTTTTCTGTTTATAGAAAATGTAGATATTCCCAAACCAAAATAATATTCTCTAGTGGGAAGGTGTTACACACATATAAGAAAATAATTATTATTCAAAGTGTATGTTCTTACTACCAGAAATCTATGTAGATCCTAAGAGGAAAATTGCTTTCCTTCAGCAATTCTTTTGCACCTCTCTTTATATTAAAAAGAATAAGAAACTTGAGAAGGTGGAAAAGATTGCAAATGAGAGAAACACTGAGAGGGACAGAAATATAAAAATAAACAGTTTTTTCCCAATGCTTTAGTTATTTTGGGTTTGTCTCTGTCTTCACTACTCAATATCAAGGCTAAGCAGTGTTTGAGCTGAAGGCTTTTGACCCTATGAATTATTTGTTCATCAAATATTTATGAAGCACCTACTATGTGCTGGGCATTGTCATAGGTACTAGGTGTAACATGGTGAGCAAAAATGGACACTGCCCATAAATTCATTAAGCTCGTAGTAAAGAAACTAAAAACTCTTTATACAACCTTAAAGGGCATGGGCCTACGGTGTCACTTTTTGCTATAAAATTATGTGAAATTTGGGGGTTCATTTCTTGTTTTTTCCTCTAGTGAGCCACAATACCTGCCATCCATCTTGTTTTTATGGATGACATTTCATTTGGTTTTGCCTATTGCCTTTCATTTCCTATTTTCTACCTATAGTCAAGGCTTCTAAATACATTATTGGTATTTTCTCATTGGGATATTTATTTTCTACCTAAATGTCATTCTGAGAGAGTTATTCCTCACTTGATCTTCCAGCCAGTAGACCTTAGGGGAAAGATCATTCCCAAATAAAGCAGCTGAAAACACCAGCGGGTATTTCAACTTGGGATTCCATGTCTTCTTGTCTTACGACTTTATCCTGGCCCTCGTTTTGTTTTAAATGTTTGAGAATAAAAGACCAGCTATGAGTACCATCTGCTTAAATCCCTCTACTTTGTCCAGATCATTAATGAAGACAATTAAAAATAGACAATTTTCTCATGAGAAAATCAGATAAGCCATTATTAAGAGGAAATCAGAACACCAATGTACACATACATTTTCTACTCCCTATGGGTAAAGTATTTTAGATGTAATTAATGTTATATTTTCACTTCAAAATAGATATTTAACGTATGCTAGACATGAAAGGCACTACACTGTGTTCGTAATGAATTCTGCCTTTAAGGATAATGGCTTTTAGTGTAGAAGTTAAAATCTGTATAAAAGTCTAACAAGATGGAGGTTGATGTGTGGATGAAAAGGTGCAGTTATATATATTCATTTCTGTGGTGCTTATTGTATTCCAGGTACTCTGCTAGGTACTTTGTATAGAGGGAGAGGGTGCATCAGACAAGGTTCCTCAAGGGTCCAGCATTGCTGCAGTCTATGAGAATTCAGTTACATAAACCTTACAGATCGCACTAAATTTCATTTTCTTTGATGATTTTGAATGGATTTTATTTAATAATTTTGTTGAAGCATGAAGTATTTTAGGTGAGACATCATACAAGTTTCTCTATGTGATGTGTTCAAACCTGATAGGCTTTATTGATTGGTAACTCTATCTCATTAGTAACTCATTCCAAGACAAATTGTCATAGGGATAGAGCGTGGAGGGGCAGGAAGAGAGGAGACAGGCATATTACAGATTAGAAGAAAAAGAAATTTTTTTGAGTCAGTGTCTTGCTCTGTTAGCCAGGCTGGAGTGCAGTAGTGTGATCCCAGCTCATAGGAGCCTCAGCCTCCCGGGCTCAAACAATTCTCCCACCTCAGCTTCTCATGTAGCTGGGACTATAGGTGCATGCTGCTAATTTTTGTATTTTTTGCAGAGACAGGGTTTTGCCATGTTGACCAGGATGATCTCGAACTCCTGGGCTAAAGCAATCCACCCGCCCCAGCCTCTTAAACCCAGCCAGCATTAAAAAAAAAATCTATTTTAAGTTATCGCTAAAAAAAGGTTTACATTAGTGTTGATAGGGAACATTAATTGCAATATGATAGTACAATCTCCTGGTATTTTCTCAATTTTAACAACCAGAAGTTCTTAACAAGTACCTGAACCCTAGCACATTCCACATCAAAAAGCCAGCTTTTCTGTTCACTTGCTAACCAGATGAGAGATGACAACCCTGAAAACCTAACTAGCACTTCACACAAAACTGATGTTTTGTTAATGGGGGAGCTAATTACTATTCCACTTTCTTGGCTTAAGTGTCTTGAATTCTACTTGCTTATGCCTGGGGCACAAAGAATAACAAAACCAAACACAAGGCTTTCTATGAGTTGCATTAATGAAATAACCCAGCCATGTTTTAATGGAATTGTTTGTCATCAAATATACATGAAGGACCGAGTGCCCTACCTGACTAGACATGACAATTTAACTTGGTGTTTTCCATTGTGGCAACACGATCATAAACATATTAACAAGTCCCATAGTGTGATCAACAACAGATGTAGAATTAAAAGTGTTGACAAGTTTCATCAGGTATTTGGGCCTTATGTATTTTCCACCACATCTAAATCCCATTGCTCTGGAAAAACTGCCCAAGCAACTGTTCTCTGAAAAGCTGTTTGCTGTGAAACATTCCCTTTTGTTTCATGCTTCCACTGGATAAACAGACATAGATTCCCCTGAATAGGCTTTGGGGAAAAAAGTCTACTTTACAATGCCAACTACTTATCATTGAATAGATCCTTAAAAATTCTCCAGAATAGGAAATGTGCATCACTCAAAGCATTTGCATCATACACACGTATTGAAAAATACTTTTAAAAACAAGTATATGGACATAAAATAAAGAACTTGATTCATAGCTTTTAAAATAAGAATTAATCTTTTATAAAATTTTAAGGGCAGATTTTTAGTAAACATCTGATGATTTTTGTCTTCTGGCATCTTTCCCTTTTGGGAATTTCCTGCTACCCACTGGTGACCTCAGGACCCCAGACACACAGTGAGCACATCATCCAGCCTGGCTAATCAGAATCCTTCACTTTTTAGGCACAATAATTCATCCCAGGGATGAGCTATAGTTTCAAGGCAGAGGTGTCAGAATTTTCCTCTGGGCTTTTGCTAATGCTCTTGGGAAAAAAAATGATTTTTGGGTTCACTAGCTACAGGGACAATATAAATCTAGAGCTATCAGTGGTGCACTTGCTACCACCTGGGAAGAGCATTCTCAACAAAGCTAACAGAAAAAAGCAGAGCCAAGTCGTGGCAAAAGAGGAAGGAATGCCAGAGAAAGGATGAGAGCAGCAAGAATAAGAGAGAGAGAAAAATGTTGCTGGGCACTTTTGTAGCCCTTACTTCTAGCCAGACCTAAATGCATATCCACCCCTGAACTTTTCCTTTATGTTAGCTATCACCTCCTTTTTTTGCTTATGCTGATTTAGATGGTCTAGTACTGGGGTTGGTGATATGGTTAGGCTTTGTGTCCACACCCAAATCTCATCTTGAATTGTAATCCCTATAATCCCTATTTGCCGAGGGAGAGACCAGGTGGAGGTGATGGAATCATGGGAGTGGTTTCCTCCATGCTGTTCTCATAGGAGTAAGTGAGTTCTTATGAGATCTGATGGTCTTAGAAGGGGCTCTTCTCCATTTCTCTTGGCACTTCTCCATCTTGCCGCCTTGTGAAGAACATGCCTCGCTTCCCCTTCACCTTCCACCATGATTGTAAGTTTCCAGAGGCCTCCCCAGCCTGAACTATGAGTCAACTTAACCTCTTTCCTTTATAAATTACCCAGTCTCGGGCAGTTCCTTATAGAAGTATGAAAAGGGACTAATAACAGCAAATTGGTACCACAGAGAGTGGGATGTTGCTATAAAGATACCCAAAATGGTGGAAGCAACTTTGGAACTGGGTAACAGGCAGAGGTTGAAACAATTTGGAGGGCTCAGAAGAAGACAGGAAGATGTGGGAAAGTTTGGAACTTCCTAGAGACTTGTCAAATGGCTTTGACCAGAATGGTGATAGTGATATCGACAATGAAGTCCAGGTTGAGGTGGTCTCAGATGGAGATGAGGAACTCATTGGGAACTGTAATAAAGGTGCCTCTTGCTATGCTTTAGCAAAGAGACTGGCAGCATTTCATCCCTGCCCTAGAGATCTGTGGAACTTTGAACTTGAATGATTTAGCATATCTGGCAGAAGAAATTTCTAAACAGCAAACTGTTCAAGAGGTGACAGAGCACAAAAGTTTAAATATTTTGCAGCCTGACAATGCAGTAGAAAAGAAAAACTCATTTTCTGGGGAAAGAATCAACCCCATGCAAAAGTTTGAATAAGTAACAAGGAGCCAAATGTTAATTACCACAGCAATGGAGAAAATGTTTCTGGGGCATGTCAGAGACCTTCCTGGCAGTCCCTCTCATCACAGGCCTGGAGGCCTAGGAGGAAAAATTGGTTTCCTGGGCCAGGCTCAGGGGACTTGTTTCTTTGTGCAGTCTTGGCAGTTGGTGCCCTGTGTCCCAGCTGTGGCTAAAATGGGCCAACATACAGCTCAGACCATTGCTTCAGAGGGTGCAAGCTCCAGACCTTGACAGTTTACATGTGGTGTTGAGCCTGCAGGTGCACAGAAGTCAAAAATTGAGGTTTGAGAACCTTTGCTTAGATTTCAGAAGACTTATGGTAACATGTATAGATGTCCCAGCAGAAGTTTGTTGCAAGGGTGGAGTCTTCATGGAGAACCTCTGCTAGGGCAGTGTGGAATGGAAATGTGGGTCAGGGCCCCCACACAGAGTCCCCACTGGGCACTGCCTAATAGAGCTGCGAGCCACCATCCTCCAGACCCCAGAATGGTAGATCCACCAACAGCTTGCAGAGTGTGCCTGAAAGAGCCACAGGTACTCAATGCCAGCCTGTGAAAGCAGCCAGGAAGGGGGATGTACTCTGCAAAGCCACAAGGGTGGAGCTTTCCAAGGCCTCAGGAACCACTTCTTGCATCAGCGTGACCTGGATGTGAGACATGTAGCCAAAGGAGATCATTTTGGAGCTTTAAGATTTGATTGCCGCACTGATTTCAGACTTGCATGGGCCCTGCAACCCCTTTGTTTTGGCCAATTTCTCCCATTTGGAATGGCTATATTTACCCAGTACCTGTACCCCCATTGTATCTAGGAAGTAATGTACTTGCTTCTGATTTTACAGGCTTGTAGGCAGAATGATCTTGCATTGTCTCAGGTGATACTTTGGGCTGTGGATTTTTGGGTTAATACTGGAATAAATTAAGAGTTTGTGGGACTGTTGGGAAGGCATGATTGGTTTTGAAATGTGAAAGGACATGGGATTTGAGAGGGGCCAAGAGAAGAATAATATGGTTATACTTTTTGTCCCCACCCAAGTCTCATCTTGAATTATAATTTCCATAATTCCCATAATCCACATATCAAGGGAGAGACCAGGTGGATGTAATTGGATTATGGGGGTGGTTTCCCTGTGCTGTTCTCATGATAGTGAGTTAGTTTTCACAAGATCTGATGGTTTTGTAAAGGCTCTTCCCGGCTTCACTCGGCACATCTCCTTCCTGCTGCCTTGTGAAGATGGTGCCTTGCTTCCCCTTCATCTTCTGCCATGATTGTGAGTTTCCTGAGGCCTTCCCAGCCATGCTGAACTGTGAATCAATTGAAACTCTTTCCTTTATAAATTACCCAGTCTCTGGCAGTTCTTTATAGCAGTATGAAAATGGACTAATACAGTTAGTAAGCTTTTTTTCTATAAAGGACCAGATACTAAATAGGCTTTACTTAGGCTTTGCATGCCCTGTGGTCTCTATTGAAATTATTCATCTCAGTCATTATGGTGTCAAAATAGCCATAGGCAATATATAAATAAATGAGTGTGATTATTTTCAATACAAATTCCTATGCACACTGGACTTTGAATTTTGTATGATTTTTATGTCATAAAGTATTATTTTCCTTTCAATTTTCCCCCATCATTTGTAAATGTAAACACCATTCTTAGCTCCAGGGCTATGCTGAACAGATCATGGGGAGGATCTGGCCCATAGGCTGTAGTTTGCCCAAATCCAGTCTAGCATCCACTTTTATTTGGTGTCCCTTGAGCATCTATGTCACCCTACTATTCTGCCAATGCACACAGATTTTTGTTTAGAGACTCCCTTCTTTCCACATTTTATACTGTCCAGTTTGGGTAAGATGGACCCTATTCTTAGTTCTGGAGGTGGGCTTTGTTAACTTTAGCCAATAAGACAATTTCATCTTACCGGACAGAGAGTTGATTCAGGACTGGGCCCATGCCAACTTTAATCCAATAAGATTTGAGGAATATTTGCTAGGGCTTCTAGGAGATAAGCTTCCCCTCTTTTCTCTCTACCTTCTCCACACCCCAAGCCATTAGAGAAGAGAGAGAATATCCTCTGATAATACAAGAAATGAGGATTGAGACTAAGAACTGCTGCAGTCAAGAAAAAAGCCTCTAGCTTCCAGGAAACCACCTTTTGAAGCCTGGGAATGAAGCCAATGTAATGACCCGAGGTGGTCATTGAGTTAAATTGAACCTCATCAACAGCTAACCATAATCTGCTCCGTTATATGAGTCAATCAATCTTTTTTGCTTAGCTTATTTAAGACAAATTTTTGGATAGGTTTCTATTCTTACAATGAAAGGAAACATTTTGACACATTTTTTAAAAAGGAATCCAAGAGGGCAACTAGCCATCTGCTTCGGAAAGGGTCACACAGCTCAGCAGCGTCGCAGCCACGTCAGAGTCAAGTTTAGGATCAAGTCTTCAGCTTTTCAGGTTCAGACACTTTATCTGCTTATCAAGAACTGTTCAGACTCCGGGGGAACAAACTCACACCAAACTCATAAAAGACAGTACACTTATTTATAAACAAAAATTCCTGCCCCACTCCCCACTTCGGAGAAACTCCAGACTTCTTATCACCACCATAAGGCCCTCCATAGCCAGTCTCCCCCAACCGGAATGGTATCTTTGTTCTTCCTGAAACATGATGAATGAAAAGAATATTACAAATGATTTTTTTCCCCTTTCTTAAATCCTCTTCATTCAGATCTTAATATGACTGATTGTCATTTTATTTAATTATCTGGTAAAACATTAAGAGAGGCCTTCTTTGACAACTCTGTCTAAAATAGCTGGCCCCCTCCTTTCCTACATACATGATTCAATCCTTTTCTATCTCCTAATTATTCTGCTTTAGTTTATTCATAGATATTTCATCTAGAGTAAATTATATTCTCATGGTTTTTAATAATCTATTTCCCCACTAGAATATAAGTTTCATGAAGATAGGCACTTTGTCAACCTTGTTCACTATTGTAATCCCAGTACAGTGCTTAGAACAGTGTTTGACATTTAATAAATAATTGCTGAATGAAACAAGGAAGTAAGGGAAGGAGAAAGGGATAGAGGGAAGGAAGAAAGGAAGGAAGGAAGGAAGGAGAGAGAAAGGAAAGGAAAAAGAGGAAAGGGGAAAGAGGAGGAAGGAAGATATATACTCATAATCCATATACTCATATTCCTGTGAAAATATATATGGAACAAAACAAATTATTTTAGAAATAATTATTTTAGAAAATATCTGGAAAATATAATCATATTATAGTTTTCTTGCCCTAAGATCACAGATGGATAACTTTAAGACAGACCATTATCATGAACATAAGTAAAAACCACTTATGGGCTATATTACTTGCCAAATAACATAACTGATTTTTGTGTGTATAAGAATTTATAGCTTACAAAACACTTTCACCTGTTATGAGACCTTTCTTAAGGAGATGTTTTGCTCTTATATTAAGATGAAACTGAAACTCAAATTTTAAGTAAGGAGTAACTCAAGGTTACCAGAAGATACACGGCCAAAACTGAACTTGAACTCTGAGTCCTCTAATTTTGTTCTAATTTAATATGCTGCCTCCATCTAGCAATGATAGATCCCACCTATAATATGTTCATTTACTTGCTTCAGTTTTCAAGAATTACCAAAACTTGTCCTCATTTTCTGGGACTTTCCACACAAAAGTTTTAACACTGCATGCCTCAGGAAAGCCTGAGCATCCATACGAAGCTCTTCAGCTCCATTGAAGATCTGCTGGAGTCTAGTGCTTCCCAAACTTTAGTGTGCCTATGAATCACCCTGGGAGTCTTGGTAAAATGCAGATTCTGACTCAGCAGTCTTGAGGGTGGCCTGAGTTGCTGATTTTCTAACAGGCTCCCAAGTGGTCCTGACGCTGCTCAACTACAAGACGACACTTTGAGTAGCAAGTCTACAGGATAGTCACATGGATTTAAAATTGCAATATAAGTAATTAGGATTGCAATCAAGATCAAAGTTTATTGTTAATATAACTGACATTTGTCATTGCTCCCACCCCTCCAACCACCACCACCTCTTAGATATGTTGGTTTCTTTTGGTCCCATCTATTTTGGCAAGGGTACTCAAATGACTCAGACTCATCATTTGTCACTCCACCTCCATCACTTCTCTCTCTCAGAATCACTACTTGTGCTAGCCACTTAAACATCTGCCTCATTCTTTAGAATGATGGTTCCTAAATATCAACAACATATCTTGTTGATAAGGCAGAGTGAGTTTATTGCTAACCTTTATAAGAGAGAACATCTCAACAGAGCTTTCATAGTATCTCAAAGAGGGAGGGGTAAGGTCAGATTTTATCAGGAATTTGAAGCCTGGCTTAAGGTGGGTCTTTCAATATGGGTAGGGGTTTTATTAAGATTCAGTAAGAGTCATGATGTAATAGTTTAGGATTAGTGGTAGGATTAGAGTATTTCATTCAGCAAGACAAGGACTTTGAAGGCATGAATTCAAAGAGTCTTAGGGCATAGACTATCCTTGGTGGATGCTTTCTGTTGAAAAGTTGATGGTCCTTTGAAGAACTTTCTGGAATACAGAAACAATAACAATGAAGTTATTTCCAACTTTCATTCTTCTAGGCAAGAGTTTCGTGAAATAGCACATTTACACTAATTAAGACAATGGAATAGTAAATTTACATTACAGTAAACTGTATAGGGATAAGTAATTATAATTATAGAATCCCAGTATCTTCAGCCTGAGCTGAAGGATCGACCATTAATGTCTTAGTGTTCGATCAATCCAGATCTTCTCTGCTACTAGAAGTGTCACAATCATGTTTCAAGTTTCCAGCTGCATCAGTTTGCTAGGGCTCGGTATACAAGATCACATACTGGGTGACTCAAGCAACAGAAACTTATTGTCTCACAGTCCTAGAGGCTAAAAGTCCAAGATCTATGCACATAGGATTGATTTCTTCTGAGAGCTGAGAGAAAGCATCTGTTCCATGCCTCTTCCCTATTTTCTGGTGGTTTGCTGGCAATCTTTCACATTCCTTGGCCTGTAGAATCATCACTCCAGTCTCTGCCTTTATCTTTACATAGAGTTCTCCCTGAATGCATATCTGTCTCAATGTCCAAATTTTTTCATAAGCACACCAGGTCACACTGGATTATGATCCATCCAGGTAGCCCCTCATTTTAACTGACTATAGAGACCCTACCTTCAAATAAGATCACGTTTTGAAGTTCTTGGAGTTAGGATTCTAACATCTTCTTTTGGGGGTGACACAACTCAGCCCATAACACTAGTGACTGATTGTTCCAACCTCCATAAATGTCAGGCTTTCCTGTTCTTTTGCTTGATGATTATTTGTTGGATCATTTCATAAAATAGAGACTATACAGCAGCAGTTCAGATTCTAAAGCTCACACAACTAGCTGCCACAACATGCTAAGAAAAATATAACGATCAGTGTGTATAGACACTTCCCAGCCAGGAGCTAAGAGTCTCACCCTTAAATCAATAGAAAAGATTCCATCCCCAGTGTGAATGGCCCACGGAACCAGCTATGAGGTTATTAACCAGATTACCTAGTTTTCTGTTTTCTTTGTGATATACCAGCTCTTTTTAGTAATATTAATATGCAGAGATATAAGTACAATATTCTTCTCTTACAGCTGCACATGCTCCCACTTGAGACACCAATATTATATCTAAGGTGGCTCTATTTTAACCTACTGCCTGCCAATTTCATGAACCTCTCAGACAAGGAGACATTGTCTAATCCAACTCATCTGTTATTCTCCTAATCACAGCACGTAGGGCTCTTTCTCACTTTCTGGGCCTTTGGTAAAGCATGAAATGAGGAAGCTAAAGGGACAAGAAAGCAACCCAGAATTCCCCTTGAGAGGTTATGATTTGGGTTCTTAAATCAAGGTCTAGTGTTTCTCTTTGAATCACGCTTTCTGATTATTTCTTTTTCCTAAAGGAAAAATGTGTGGTCTAAAGCAGACCCTAGGTGATGATAAGAAGTATACTGAAAGAAAGCATTCATTTACCAAGATAAATTGTTCCTATCTACTTTATGAATAGGACAACAGTGTCTGGTAGGCGGTTGTGCTACTAATTCAAAGCCAGTCATTAGGAGCCACTCAATGATTCATTGTGGCCAAAAAAAATCTATTGGATTGACAAATAATGCTGTAATATTTTGACAACACTTATCAAGAATAGTTTGGTGCCAGGCAATGAAATTTGTAGTAGAGATCAGTAGGTAGTTTAAAAGCAAAGAATGTGTCTTACTTGTAAGATCTGTGAAAATGAGACACACTCCAAATATATACCATCTGTTCCCTAGCCCTCTTTCAAGTTCTATTTCTATAAAGGTCTACTCACAAAAGCTAGCTCCTGCAAAATGTCACAAGTATTTTTTAGGGAAGATAGAAAGCTCCTATTCTAGGTATGGCGTAACAGAGTTGTGGGTTTCTGGTTACCTGGGCTCTTGTGATGTTTTTCATCCAAAAAGTAACAAAGTACTTCAAGCCATCTGTCCAGGAAACCAACTGATTATGACAAGGACTGGAAGCAACGGAAGCTGTGTGACTGTCTGTTCTTGCTTGACTATTGCCCTCTCAAAATTCATGGGCACCTGAAACCTGGGAATGTGAATTTACTTGGTAATAGGGTCTTTGAAGATATAATCAAGTTAAGACGACGTTACACTGGATTAGGGTGATCCTTAATCCAGTGACTGATATATCTATAAGGAGAGGGACAGATCTGGACAGAGACACACAGGCAGCAATTAGAGTGATACAGCTGCAAGCCAAGGAATGCCAAGGACTGCCAGCAACCACTGGAAGCTGAAGACAGGCTGGGAATAGATGCCCCCTTAGAGCCTCCAAAAGGGACCAACCTTGCCAACTCCTTCATTTCAGACTTCAGAGCTGCAAGTGAATAACTTGCTGTCATTTTAAGACACCTAGTTTGTGGTAATATGTTATGGCAGCCCTAGGGAAGTAATACCTTCTCAAAAGAAAACATGCAATCCCAATAATCAATTTAGTTGTATATCTCACTGGTTCACTGGTAAATTGTAGCTAATTATTGGGCTTATATCAAGGAGTAGTTAAGCATACAAGAAACAACATTAAGAATAGTGACTTTATAACTCTCATAGATAAAGGTAGCTTTAAACCAGCAAAAGAGCAAAAAAAGGCTGTTTTTCATCCAGTTTGAACCCATATTTCTTCCAGTACATTCCCAACTAGAGCTGGCTTCAAACATTCTGTAATGGCCTCCTTGAACCTCGTCAAAGATGTGGGCAGGATCTGTGAGTGCTGCTGGCCTGGTAATGATCAGCCAAGACATTTTATATTTTCTTAGACTCTGTGCTAGCTTCTTTTGTATGAGCACCCACTTTTGTAATTGGCATCTCATTAGGAAGCATGATACCACTCCAAATTATTTAATTGGTGAATACTCTTAATTGGAGTATTTATGCTTTTTGTTTCCAAAGCATTCCAAAATCATGTACTCTCCCAAAAGAGATCTGTGTGTTTATTAACCCTTTAATCTCTAGCTAATGACAAATGCTGGTGTGTACAAGTTCCACCATCTGGGCAGATTTTGCCACTGGCAAGAAATCATATCACAGGAGCGAAGTAAGATCTGTTACAGCATATTTTGTCTGATGTTTTCCTGTTTCAGAACAAAGATAGGGCATACCAACAAAGAAGATTAAGTATAGATTTCCTAAGTCATTTATGATCAATCTATCTTGAACATACATCATAACTAGAGGTTAGATGGTCAAGATTTCCACCTTTTTCAGGTTATAAAAAATAATTTCAGAATTCAAAGTATTTCAATAATGGATGAAAATATGTGAACAAGAAAATAATAGGATTACACAGGAGGTAAGCCTACTTGCTAAGTAATATTGTGCATTTGCTGTGATCGGCCAAACCTGTACATCATGAAGAACTATCGGATTTAAAGAGCCTAATGTCAATCAAGCTGGTGGAAGCCCCCACTCGTACAGCTGTTCTTACTACTGCAAGTAGGCAAGATGTAGGTGTTTGCTACCGGGTCAAGAGAGAGACAATTCATTGATCTGATAATTACCATGAAATGAATCAGAAGTCCAAGGAATTATCCATTATCTTTCATATAGAAGTAGACAGAAAGTCTTATAATAACTAGGTCTAGGTCAAACCCAGAGTGAGTGATAGAAGAAGGACTAATTTTAAGTAATAAAAGCCCTGTTCATGTTTAGGTTCCCAGTAAAGAGGTTCCATTAGCAAGAACTTACATCATAGTGGGGCAATTATTTCAGAAAAGCAGTGAAACTGCTGCCTTGAGTAGCCAGTGAGACCCAGAAGTCCACTTAGCCACCTTTTAGTCTCTGGCCTAGAAAAGTTTCAAGCTATCTGTACTCTGTCAGAAGTCAGGAATTCAACTCCTTGGGAAAAATCATGTATCAAAGAGCTGTTCTGAGCTCCTCATATGTGTTCTGAGGTAAAACAGTAAGTATTATTGTTAGATTGAATCAATGGAATCAATCTTACAGCTTACTTCATCTTTAGAACACAACAAAGATCATTCACATTTTGGAAAGGATTAAAACCAAAAGGAACTTGAACATCTTTGAGGTTCTGGCTGATGGACTATGAAAAATGGGATGGTGCCTCAGCCAATCCTTAGGGCATAACAGTCCAGGAATATTGTTGATTTTCCCAGGAGAAGGATAAATATTGACTGTCTTGATTTAAACTTTAGATTCTAAAGGAACACTAAAAAAATGATAGAACATAAATCTACAACTGTCAAATATGCTATCTCAAGAGGCACCAGAAATAAAATAATCTTGGGGCTTAGCACTACAGGGAAGTGGGGAATGATTATTCTATTTGTGGTCCTGAGGTCCATACACATTGGTGATTTTTTGTTTGTTTGCTTTTGTTTTGGTTTGGCTTGGTTTTAGTTGGGAAGATAAGAGTGTAACAAGAGCTGTATAGGTGATGATAAATCCTTATCCATTAGAGTTTCAAGTACTGGGTTTCACCCACTGCTTTCAGTCTGCTTAGTCTTGTGCAAGTTGCGGTAGAAATTTCAACGACTCAGTCTGAGCCTTAATGTGTTTGGCCTCCATAATCCTTCCTATCCAAGTAGAACTTCCTATCAACTAGATCTTTAGTTTGGTTTTGATTTAAACATAAGGGTGCTGATAAATCAACTGTCTCAATCAGCTATGATCTCATTACGAATGAGGGAGCCCACAGGGGCTACAAGGAAGGGATGCATTTGATTTGGTGATTCCATTTGGACCGTAAATCCCTCCCTGTCCAGTTAGTGGATGTGGTATTACAAATGAGGAAAGAATATTCCTTGGGTAAAAGTTCCAGGGTGACAGTTAAGGGCTGGGACAAAGAAAATATATGAAGCTTCTTAGAGGTACCCATCACTTGAGTAGTTTGTTGACTCCTACAGAGGTTGTGTAACACTGATAGAATTTAAGATTAATATATCTATCATAGCAGCTATATCACTATAAAAATTACCAAATTTATCTTTTAATAGATAAATTTCTTCTTATGAATTCAAGGACAAAATGGGAAATTGGTTGCTTGATTTTTCCTCCTTCACTGAATACTTGTTTCATTGTTTCCTTTAGTTTATTTGCTAATGCAGGGTAATTCTTTTCCCCAGGTCCTTTCTGTTCATTGTATCTAAAAGTATCTTTACCAAGAGACCCTCTCCCACGGTTTAACAACCAGAATGGGAACATGTAGATTAGGGTTGTCCAATCTTTTGGCTTCCCTGGGTCACATTGGAAGAATAAGAATTGTCTTGGGCCCCACATAAAATATACTAACATTAATAATAGCTAATGGGCTAAAAAAAAAATCAAAACTATCTTATAATGTTTTAAGAAAGTTTACAAATTTGTGTTGGGCTTCATTTAAAGCCATCCTAGGCTGCATACAGCCTGTGGGCCACAGGTTGGAAAAACTTGATATAGATATTTTATGTGTGCGACGGTTAATTTTATGTTGTCAACTTGACAGCCACTTTAGGGTGCATTAGATTAAACATATTCCCAGGTCTGTCTGTGAGGGTGTTTCGAATAGTCAGCATTTGAATTGAACTCTGTAAAGTCAATTGTCCTCCTCAGTGTAGACGAGCATCATCCAGCCCGTTGAGCAGATGGTCTTCATCTAATATACTGAGGGCCTGAATAGAACAAAAGCAGAGAAAGGAAGAATTCACCCCGTTTTGCTTCCTATCTGTCCTCTTGAGCCGAAACATCTCATCTCTTCTTTTCCTGCCCTCAGACGAGAATTACACTACCAGCTCTCCTGGATCTCCAGTCCCAGTGGCGGTTCGTGGGATTTCTCAGCTTCCATAATCATGTAAGCCAATTCCTCATAATAAATAAGTATATACACTTTTTATTGGTTCTGTTTCCTGGAGAACCCTGACTAATACCACACGTAAGTTCATTTGCTTATTCTGCGTTTTAAGGCTCTTTCCAAAGGTCAGTGAGGTTTTAGAGTTCTGACAGAAGCTTCTTCCCATCAGAGTTAATGCTTACTACTGAATCCCCTATTTAGGGCTAATGCCATTTACAAAAATAAGGCAAGAGCTGGAGTCACATTTGTTTCACAATCTGCTCCTAAATGCTGTCTAAATATGTTAAAGAGCCCCTCCCTGAAGTCTTTCATGGATGCGTCCTTTCTTTACTCACAGGACTAGATTGCAGTGTGATCTGTTTTCATAAAACAGACTCTGGGGACAGCCTCTGGAATACTTCAGCCAACATCTACAGCTTTTTTAAACCCCTGGTTTCCTTTGCAATTTAAACCTTTATAAGTCACTCTTGGGGTTTCCCATTCTGCCTTTTTTCATACAATTTTTAACATCTGAGGTTTCCGCTAACATATGAACCCATTAGTATAAATCTGGGAGCCCTAGCTTATAGGTTCCTAAAACTATTCTACATTCTTCTGAAAATTGCTGTCTATCTCGTCTGGACCATGGACAATCTTTCACACAGCTTCGAGCTCTGAGCAAGACCAGCACTTAAAATCAGGTCTAAGAAGTTTGCTCTGTTCTCAGGGATGTTTAACTCTTAAGAGGTAACTGAATGTTCGGATTTAGGGTGATTGAGGAGCCATGGGGAACTGGTCAGAGGGAGAGATGAAGGCAGAGGAACACTGAGGAGGGAAGACTAGGGTAAGAGGAATAGTATGATAATTGTACAATAAAGGTTATTAGGTCTGAATTTTGAATTAAGGGGATCTAAAAAAGAGATAGTTTTAGTTTTTTTATATTTTCTTAAGGCCACAGTTTTGAAATCTGAATTTCTCTTTATACCAATGAAAAAATGCAGAATACTGTATGTTTGAAATTGTATTTCCTTTTTGTTCTAAGGCACCTTTAAAATAAATAATCTTGGTCGTAACAAAAGTTCCTCATAGTAGCCACTGCAATTCTAAACTACCCTTGAGGAAATGATGACATTTAGAAAGAGAAGAACACAATTTGGATTATAGCATGAATATATGTGAGATGCAAAACTCTGTCACAAAGAGGGAGTGGACTCAAGTTCAGATTGAGACAAAGTCATAGGTGAATGGAAAAAGTTGATCCAAAATGTTACAAACACTCACGTCCCAGACCCCTGCAAAATTATAAAATCACAACAAGGAGTGTGGAAAGGAAGTCTCTCTCAGAATTAGACTCTCATGAACAAAAAGCAATGCAAGATAGAAAAAAACAAATAGACTTTTGAAAAGTGACTCAGGACAAGATTTATCCAAGGAATGCCAGTCTGAGAAGAAAACTTTTGAATACCTCAGTTCCTGGGGTCGCTTGGTATGTTAGTTTTGCATTGTTAATTGCGTTGTTATAAAGGACTACTGGAGGCTGAGAAATTTATAAAGAAAAGAGGTTTATTTGGCTCATGATTCTGCAGGCTGTACATCAGCATCTGCTTTTAGTGAGGCCTCAGGAAGCTTGCAATTTTGGCAGAAGGCAAAGGGGAAGCCAGAGTATCACATAGCAAGAGAGAGATCAAAAGAGAAAGGAGGCGTACCAGGCTCCTTTAAACAACCAGATTTTTTGTGTGAACTCATTACTACTCATTACCATGGGAAGGACATCATGCCATTCATGAAGGATCCACCCTCATGACCCAAACACCTCCCACAAGGCCCTACCTCTAACATTGGAGGTCATGTTGCAACATGAGATTTGGAGGAGACAAACATCCAAGATAACATTTGAAAAATAAACTTATCTCAAAGCCTACTACACTCACCCTTTTCCAAATGAACTTCCATACTGATGGACAACAAAAATGACAAAAACAGTCAGATAACCAGTAGTGTTATTAGGAATAAGGCAGATTTCCACAAAGGATAAGTATTCTTTTTTAAAAAAAAATTTAATGAGATAACCAAAGGATGTCTTAAAAAGTATTTCTTACTGCTAGGAGAAAAAATAAATAAGTTCAGCATTTGAGGAGCTTGAATGAAATAGACTAGTGTTTAACTCAGTGCAAGGCCTCCTTACCGTGTCCTTCTTTCTCCATCTATGCCAGGGATCCTGAGCAGGTTCGCAAGGTGCCTCAGAGCAGTGAGCTGCTTCTTTGGTGAGGGTCTTGGATTTAGCAGTCTCAAATGAATCCCAGGGGCCTGCAAGACCATCAAATGCCAACTGTCACCAACCTTCTCACCTTCAGAATCCCTGCATGTCCCACCCCCTTTAAAACCTACCTCATCCCTTCAGGATTTTGCTTTTTCTAGATTATGAAAGTGAATTTTATACAAGGAACCATGAATATTACGGGGTTATTTCTCATGTTACATAAAATTATACCAACATCTTTCGACAGTAGACTGGTGGAAAATAATTTGGTCTTGGAGAGAGAGAGAGTTTCAATACTCTGTCAACCACTCTCCAACTGAGAGGTTTTTAAATGGGCAAGAAATTTCATGTATCTGAATTTTTTTTATTTATGAAATGAAAGTAATAATGTATGAGCTCACAGCATAACAAGAAAGACTAAATAAATTTGCACTAAATACCTTCGTTAATTATGAAGTACTAAGCAGTGCTAGTTATTAACAATGATAACTAATGAAGAATGAAAGTGAATGATGGAAAGTTTGGGTTCTCTACAAGTGTAAGATAAAAGTATTTTTCTAAATAGACAAATTGCACCACTATCTAATCCTTTATGTGAATTATATCAGTAGTACATGCATTTTTTTAAATCCCCAGTTAAGGCGTAGTGTCTGCAGATTCTAAAATTGTCACTGGTGAATATTCCTGCATTCTTTGCATGACTGATTTATAGGGTGGTGGTTGTCATTGTTTTCTCATCTTGATATGTGTGGCTTGGGGAGCTTGGATGAAGCTTATTCTTCATCAAAATGTAACTTTATAATTTACATTACTAGTGACGAATAGATAATAGATATTGGCTGGGCAAAAGTGGCTCATGCCTGTAACACCAGCAATTTAGGAGCCTGGTGTGGGAGGGTCACTTGAGGCCAGGAGTTCAAGAGCAGCCTGGGCAACATAGTAAGACCCGTCTCTACAGACAACAAAACAAAACAAAACAATTACCTGGGTGTAGTGACCTGACCCTGAGGCTACTCAGAAGGCTACTCAGGATGCTGAGGGGGGAGAATTCCTTGATCCCAAGACTTCAGGGCTGCAGTGAGCTAGGATTGCCACTGCACTCCAACCTGAATGACAGAGTGAGACCCTGTCTTTAAACGACAACAAAAAGGGTATTGAAAAATCAGCCAGGCATGGTGGCTCACGCTTGTAATCCCAGCACTTTGGGAGGCCAAGGCTGGTGGATCACTTAAGGCCAAGAAGACCAGCCTGGCCTACATGGCAAAACCTTGTCTCTACTAAAAATACAAAAATTAGCCAGATATGGTGATGCATGCCTGCAATCTCAGCTACTCGGGAGGCTGAGGCAGGAACGTCACTTGAACCTGGGAGGCAGAGGTTGCAGTGAGCCGAGATCCCACCACTGCACTCCAGCCTGGGTGACAGAGTGAGACTCTGTCTCTGAAGAAAAAAAAAAAAGAGATGTTGAAAAATTCACAGCAAGATTTTTTAAAAACTTAGTATCTCAACTGAAAACAGAACAAATACGGTAGTCCCACTTATCCCCAGCTTCAGATAGTTGTTGTCAACCACAATCTAAAAATATTAAATAGAAGATTCTAGAAATAAACAGTTCAAAAGTTTTTAGTTATGCACTGTACTGAGTAGTGTGATGAAATCTCAAGCCCTCATGCTCCATCCTGTCCAGGAAGTAGATCCTCCATTTGTTCAATATGTCCACACTGTATATACTACCTACTTGATATGGTTTAGCTTGTCCCCACCCAAATCTCAATTTGAATTATATTTCCCAGAATTCCCATGTTTTGTGGGAGGCACCCAGTGGGAGGTAATTGAATCATGGGGGTTGGTCTTTCCCCTGCCATTCTCTTGTTAGTGAATCACTCTCATGGGATCTGATGGTTTTATCAGGGCTTTCTGCTTTTGCTTCTTCCTCATTTTCTCTTGCTGCCACCATGTAAAAAGTGCCTTTCACCTTCCACCATGATTCTGAGGCCACCCCAGGCATGCGGAACTACAAGTCTAATTAAACCTCTTTTTCTTCCCAGTTTCAAGTATGTCTTTATCAGCAGTGTGAAATGAACTAATACACTGCTCATTAGTCACTTAATAGCCATGTAGGCTATCAGGTCAAAAAAAAAAAAAACCTGATACCGTGTATAGGGTTCAGAACTATCTGTGGTTTCAGCATCCACTGAGGGTCTTGGAACACATATTCTGAAGATAATGGGGCACTATGTTATTCTCAAAATAGCTGTCTGTAATAGTTGCACAATTTAGCATTACCTTACCAAAACTTTTTAAGCCTGCCTCTTGGGTCCTATTTCTTACCCTGAAAGGCATCAGAGAATGTTTTGAAGGGAACCTCTTGGGAAGTCACAACCTTGATTTTGCTTTGGTTAATTAAGTATTCAGGTCACCTAAGTAAACTGCTCTTGCTCATTGTTGCTACTGGTTTCATCTTCGCATTGGCTTACACTTGGAGTATCGCAACAACCTTCTAACAAGCGTCCTCGCTTCTACCCTTCTCATGCAACTGTTCGTCTCCAGCACTGCATCCAGGATAACCTTTTTAAAACATAAATCTGGTAGCATCGCTCCCCTGCTTAGAATGCACTTCAGTGGCTTCCTGATGCAACAAGGTGGTAAAGCAAAACTCCTTTTCCCAGGTTACAAATCCAACTGTGATCTGGATGCTGCCTGCCTCAGATATCAATTACTTATTACACTGTTTCCCTTGACCAATCTGCTCCACCATGCCAGCCTTCTTGCTGACCCAGTCACAATAAGCTCAATCCAATCTGTGCTTTACGTGTGCTTGCCATTCTACGGAAATGTCCTCAGCTTACTGGATCTTTATCAACATTCAGTTCTTTGCTCAAACTGGATCTTTACCAACATTCAACTCTTTGCTCAAATGCTGTCTCTAGAGGGGACTCCCTGACCACCTTCTAACGTAGCTCCCCGATCCCACTTCCCAGTTGCACTCTATCTCACTACCCTGTTTTGTTGTTGCCTTCTTAACATTTCCCACTATGGATTTTTTTTTAAAGTTATTAATTTGTTCATATGTTTACTTTCTATCTCCTCATACCAGAACATTAACAGCTTGCTTGTCTCGTTCATTGTATCCTCAGCATGAGAACAGTGCCTGGTATAGACTAAGCACTCCACTAATATTTATTAAGGGATATAAATTCAACTCATATACATAATACTCCCAAATACTCCTGGGAGTCATAAAGAAAAACTTGAATATCTGGAGTATGATAATTAATTTTATATGTCAACTTGTTTGGGCCATGGGATGCCCAGATACCTGATTAAGCATTATTGCTGGGTGTGTCTGCAAGGGTGTTTCTGAAAGAGATTAGCATTTGAATTAGTAGACTGAGTAAAGCAGATGGCACTCCCTAATATGGGTGGGCATCATACAATCCATTGAGGTCTTGTATAGAACAAAAGGGCAGAGGGAGATGGAATTCACTTCCTCTGCATCTCCCCTAGGCATTCCTGGTTCTCAGTGCTTCAGATGGGAATGGAATCTACACCATTGGCCTTCCTGAGCCTCCAGCTTGCAAATGGCAGCCTTCATAATCATGTGGACCAATACGTTCTAATAGTATCTTTTATATATGTATATATACACACACACGTATATTATATAGATATAATCTATAATCTATATCTATATCTTATTGGTTCTGTTTCCCTGGAACTTTAATACATGGAGAAACATACTATGCTTCCTCACTAGAGGGTTTAATATTATAAAGATGTTGATTCTCCCAAATTCAGCTATTAAATTACCTCAATTGCCGTTCCAATTTCAATCAACAAAATGATTCTAAATCATACTTAAAAATAAATGTTTGGGAGAAACAAATTTGCTAAGTAATAAAAATATTTTTTAAACCAAACCAAAAACAAGGAAACAGTAGGCAATAGAGAGTCTTTCTTACCAGAGAATAAAACATATGTTTAAAGCACTGGAAGTGAAAAGACAGTTGAAGAGAATAGAAATTCCAGGAACAGAGTGAATTCTATACTAGAAACAACTGTTCCCTTTATCTTGTTGAAAAGAATTGCTAAAATATCCCTCTTAAAGAACTTCTATATAACAACAGCAACAAACTCCACAAAGTCAAAGCAAGAAGTAGAATAACATTTACAAAATCTACTGCATTTAAAGAATTAACTCCTTATATGTAAAAACATTTTTTCAAATTAATTTTTAAAAGATATGCTATAGTAGAAAACAAGTCTAAAAATACCAAGTGTCAATGCACTGTGGAAAAATACAAATATCCAGTAAGTGTACAAAACATGACTCTCTCATAATACAAGAAATGTACATTAACACGATAAGATGAAATTTTCATTATTTGATCAAAAAAGATTAAAAAATCATACTACTCAGGGCGGCTGAGCATGTGAGGAAACAGTGTCCATTAGACATGAGAAAGCTGAGAGGAATATTTTGGTAGAATTCTTGTGGAAGCCCATTTTCCATTTAAAATTGCCAACTTTTAGCGATTTCCCTTTTAGTAATGTATCATAAAAAATTAATTGGACAAGTCTTATGTATAATAATGTTTCTTATACAGGTTATAAGATAAAAAGTCAGAGATGGTATAAATGTGTACATCGTATCAGTCTAACAGTGGAAAATCTAGCAGCATCTCAACATGCAAAGATGTTCCTAATATATTGTCAAGTGAATAAAGCATATTAATAGCAGTTTGTAGAATTTGCATCATTATCAATTAATATTAAGACATCTGTGATATATTGTATGTATTATACTATACAATATTTTCAGAAAAAATGTGAGCACTTAACTGAAGTTTAGCAGTTGTTATCTCTGTCTTTATCCTTTGGGCTTATTTGCATTTTCTAATTGTTCTATAATGAATATTTATTGCTTGCATAGCAGAGAAAGAGGGTTTCGTAAGGAAAGAAGTTAATTACTGATCTCTATTTGGCTGCAGATACTTTTTGCAAGTCTATTTTTCATGAACAAACTCTAGATTAAAAATATAGTTATCCTTTGTGCTGAAGAAAACAGGAACTATTCCACACATGTAAGTTTCAGTACTCCATCCACACAAGAAGTCAGCTTTACAATAGAGCAGCTCCTTTTTGTTTTCTGTTACTACCAATAATGCAGGCAACGAAGAGGCTTTGGAGAGCAAACATTTAAAAATCAGGCATGAGAGATAATGTGGTTATTGCTGGTAATGAACTCCAGAGGCATCAAAAGTTTGATATATTGCTAGATACGGTTGTTTCCCTCGGGTGTAATTAAGATCTGAAAAGCTTGCCCCAGAGTCACTGATATAAATAGTCCTCCTCGTAGATAAATATGTTTCTAACTGTTGTATAGGTGCTTTAGTTGTATTCAATTATACTGTACTATAGAAACATAACAAAACTGCTTCTGAATTAAGGTGTGGGAATAATTGAAGCAACCCAAAAGAGGCATAACTGTACCACATTAGTAAAAGCCAACTACAACAACAATTACTAACACGATTATAAATATCACAGTAATCACAGCAACAATAAAAGATGCCTAAACCCGTGTCAGGCTGGATAATCCTTCACGTCTCATAAGCCTAGACAATAAGCCCATTAAATATTTAACATTTAAATATTTCAACTGAAATGGATTAACCGAGCAGAAATGATATCTGGAAATTCAAGCCTCTTTAACCTCATATAGATGCTGATTTGAACACACTTTTTAAAAAAGTATGACATAATCAGGGAAAAGTAAAAAGCGGATATTAACAAATTTTTAGAGCGGATAATGCTAGTATGGCTATACTTTTTGAAAGTACTTTTACTTACTCTTAAGAAATGCATTCTGAAATATACCGGGATAAAATAGTAAGAAGTCTAGGGTTTGCTTTAAATAATCCAGTGGGAGTGGGCAGCTACAAAGAAAACGCAACTGGCTTTGAGTTAACTGCTGAAGCTGGGGGTTGAGTACATGGGCTCACTGTAGTATTCTCTTCATTTCTGTGAATGTTTGAAATTTTCAATAAAAAGGTTAGCTTTAAAAAAAAATTTGCTTCAGAAATAGTTCCTATACATTAATCATTCTGCATTACTGCATATTATATGCAGTTTGGCAAAAGTATTCATTATCAGGTTATTTTTAACACAACATATTTGGTGATACATAAAAATCCCATTTGTTTCATTAAAGAATTTCACATTATTGAAAAGCAGGTAATAATAATCACCAAAAACATAAAATTAAATGATGATAAGCCACTGTGATGAAATCAAATCAAAGTATACAATTTGGATGTGAGTCATATTTAAATATTACAGAGTGGAGTTCCTTACCAGAATAGTGGGGCATCCTGTTTGAACAGAATTGAGAGAATTGCTGAAAGAAGTGATTCTGAAAAACTCAAATTCCCCACAAAGAACAAAGCACTATTAAATGAGAGGAGTCATAGCAGTTGGTTATCAATGAATTGTAAAGAATTCTATTAACAATATAAAATAGGTCAGGTGTGGTGGCTCAAGTGAAGTGGGTGGATTGCTTGAGCCCCAGTGTTGCAGACCAGCCTGGGCGACATAACGAAACCTTATCTCTACCAAAAAAGAAAAAAAAAATGATTAGCCAGGCTTGGTGGCCACACATGTAGCCCCAGCTACTCAAGAGGCTGGGGTGGGAGGATTGCCTGAACCCGGGATGGCAACGCTGCAGTGAGTTATAATCGTACCACTGCACTCCAGCCCAAGTGACAGGGCAAGACCCTGTCTCAAACAAACAAACAACAATAAAAAACACCACAATATAAAATAAAAGGGCAAGATGAAGAAGGAGCAAATCAATTTGGTTTCAGAGATAACTTGAAAGATTGCCAAACACACACGATCTCTCCTCAGGTGGTAATTAAATTTCATCAACCTTCCATTTGTATTTCACATTGCCTTCCTTTTAAAAATATTATTTATTTATTTTTATTTTTTTGAGATGAAGGGAGTCTTGTTCTGTCACCAGGTTGGAATACAGTGGTACGATCTTGGGTCACTGCAACCTCCACCTCACGGGTTCAAGTGATTCTCTTGTCTCAGCCTCCCAAGTAATTGGGGCTACAGGCACACACCACCAAGCCCAGCTATTTTTTTTTTTTTTTTGTATTTTCAGTAGAGACAGGGTTTCACCATGTTGGCCTGGGTGGTCTCAATCTCCTGACCTCATGATCCACCTGCCTCAGCCTCCCAAAGTGCTGGGATTACAGACGTGAGCCACCACACCCAACTTCACATTGCTTTCTTAAGGCCACTAAATGACTAGTAATCGAATCAGTTTTTTCAATCACCCACAGTAGGTCTAGGCATAGGGAAAGCCAAATGGTGTATCATCTGGAGACTATTCAGCTCTGGGTGCTTCACACCTTCATCTAATTACTCTTGCCTTTATTCACTTAAGAAATATTTATTGCTTTTCCTCTGTGTCTGACACTGTGCAAGGCACTGGGACTATAACCACGAACAAAATACTAACAGTTGGAATTAATATTGCAGGTCATGAGGCTCAGGATCTACGCAGTCACCAAAAGCCAATTGACTCATTGACTGGACTCTTCACCAAATTACCGATTCACTAATTTACTATGGTTTTAAATAAAATATGTTTAAGGGCCAGAGAAATTCATATTGGATGGACTGGCAGAAACTACGAGATACGTGGGAAGAAGGATGGGGCTCTGGGGACTTCAGACTGTCCTCCCTGCCCTAAATTCTTCTTTCCTCTTACTCCTCTTTACTTTTTCTCTCCTCTCTGACTTTCACTTCCCCTTGTTCCTGAACTTTGTCTCTTCTGCTCTTTGGAACCCAGACTTCTCTCTTAGAAGCTGCCCAGACTCTCTGCTTCTCCACCCCCATGGTTCCCCCAGGGCTGGCAGCACAGGCTGGGTTATGTCCCAGCCCTCTGCCCTCATTTCCAGCACTACGTCCCCACTCTGTCTCACCTCCTCCAGACACAGCAGTAGGAAGCTGAGCCAGAAACAGGTTAAATATTTAAACTCAATTGTGAAAACCTAAAGCCAGGTGCAGCAGCTCACACCTGTAATCCCAGCACTTTGGGAGGCTGAGCTGGGTGGATGACTTGATGTCAGGAGTTTGAAACCAGCCTGGCCAACATGGAGAAACCCCGTCTCTACTAAAAATACAAAAATTAGCTGGACATGGTGGCACATGCCTGTAATCCCAGTTACTAGGGAGGCTGAGGCAGGAGAATTGCTTGAGCCTGGGAGACGGAGGTTGCAGTGAGCAGAGGTCGTGTCACTACACTCCAGCCTGGGCAATAGAGCGAGACTCCATCTCAAAAAAGAAAAAAGAAAACCTAGCCACTCAAGCTGTTGTGAAATGCTCAAACACTGTTATAAAGCGTTTCATTCAATGTATCTATCAAGTTTATATAGAATTATAAGAAGCAAGTGTTTAGAAATCAGTAAATTAAGAAAACTAGTTCTTGGGTGAATTGATTCTTTGATAAATTGGCTTTTACTCAAATTAGGCAAATAATGTTTCCAAGTTTGACAGATATAGGCAGGAGCACCATGCAGCTGACATGAAATACGTCTCCAGAGCCTGGGGTCACTTTACTTTCCCTATGTCTAGTACCACCTCAGACTGTAGGACAAGGGGGAAATCAAGAGCTGCCCATTTCTAGCTTAGCGGACTTGGCAAGCCTTCATGTATATGCTAGTCAGGCTTCTGCATTGAATTTTTTATATTAAAAGCAAGGTCCTTCCATAGAGGTGAAAGCTTTAATCAATCAACATAGGGCAGCGTTTCTCTGAGCACGTTATGTTCAATGTTGTCTCTATTAGATGTTCTGCCAAAAATTCATTTTTATCTCAAATAAATTTGGGAAATGTAGCACACAGTATTCCTTCATTCTTGATGATGTGTAGTGCATATTAGTATATTAATTTTCTGCAACATATTATGAAATAAAGTATCTACCTAAATATTTCCTTCTTTCCATGAGTTTTGTTGTGGTGGCAGTTTATTTCTTGCTTTTTAATTTATGTAAATAATCATTACTGTTTAGAAGTCATGCAAGATATGTCCTACCGTTTTGACACTTTGGGGTTAGTTTCATGCTCTTTTTTTATCCTAAAGTTTCTTCACATAAGCACCTACACTTGGCAGGGTGCAGGGAAGGAAGTGTGGAGGGGTTAGCCACCACAAAGCTGTGGTGAATGAATACATTATCTAAAATAGTCAAGCTGTGCTACAAACTAACAAGTGAAATACCGTAAGTTGTGTAATCAAAGATTCTGAGTTACCAAATTATAATTGATTCAGTGATAGTTGTAGGCAGCTCAGAGAAAACTATAGGCATAAAAAAGGTGCTAATCTCATATAAGGCCTGAAAACCGCAGTATTAAGACTTGCATTGAATAAGTTCAGCAGAATTAAAACTAAAACATCATAATAAAAAATAATGTAAGTGAGATTGTCACTTTCTCCAGGGGCCAATGACAACCCAGAGTAAAAATAAGTTAGGTTTGATCTCCTTGCCCTGCTGTTTATCCAACTCAACCCAGACAGAAATCTCGCTGACAGATTCAGGGCACACCTTCTAGCAGTTATAAGTGGCAACTGTTCCACTAGCATTGTTCCCCATTTCATTCCAAATACTTACGACTTCCATGACCTCGCTCTGTCTGCACCTTCGCAAAGAATTCCAGGACACCTATAACAAAAAGGCAGTCCCAATCAAAGTTATTACTTCCCGCTGCCTCCTGTATCTAATAATAAGTATTCTAGACTTTCACCAAGTTGCTTTTATTGCTTCTTAATTTTCTCCACCTATATTCACTTTTTTCTCCCCTTCTATTGCAAAAGATTTAATTTCTGTATTCTCCTAGTCTTTATCCTATATCACTTAAAGCAACAAATAAATAAATACATAAAGGCAAATAAATAAATAAATAAATAAATAATCAGTGCCCTCATCTCAGTAACTCAATGTTTAATTCCTGGTACTTTTATTGAGTATAAGTTTGGCACTTTTGATTTAATATTTCCAAATGCTCAAATCCCTACTTTGTCCTTTTTTTTTTAACCATAAAACTTTAAATGAGGAAACAGAGAAGCAAATTCCTAGCTCTCCCAACTCTGCCCCCACCTTTTCCTTAGTTCAGTTTCAGATCATATCAATACGGAGCATACATGAGATCTATGTCATTTTTTCCCTCATTCCCTATGTTTTAGGGGTTCCCAATAACTTTGCATGATACATAATCACCTTATTGCTTTGCAACATGGAAATATTTTTTACAGACATGAAATTCCCTCATTTATGCACCCAAAAAGGAAGAAAGAAAAACTGTGGATGTTCAGTTCTGAGAGACGGAGGTCAGAATATGCTGAAATACCTAAATAAATCTGTAGGTGACTCATAAATAATTGAACAGACCAACAAGCTAGCTCAATTATACCAAAACAGGATTGCTCAGTACCCCATATTATATCATTTGTGGAAAAAAAAACTTTTGAAGTTAAATATAAATTTACTTCTCCGTCCCACTACGTATGGTTTGCAAAAAGGCCTGTCTGGTAAGGTGAAATTTTCCATGCTGTTTCAGGCCCAAAGGGGAAACAGTGATGGAGAGTTGAAGAAAATGCTCAGCAAAGCCTAGTGATTTATGAAGGGTAAAACGAGTTCTTAATTTTACCCTAAAGAAATTATTTTGGGGAAACATCATTATTGGAAGATATTTGTGTTAGAATCTCTACATGAATTGGTTACATACTCAGAGAAGTTATCAAATTATTTGAGGAAATTTATTTTTACTTTATGATAAAAATCCATGTTGGTATATACTCAGAATAAAAATACCAACTACATTCAGAACTGTGTGACAAATAAAGTATAAACAGTTTATAGGTAGACAACACTTTAGTGCGAAATGTATTTTTGCCTCACCAAAATTTAATTTTATTTATCAATCTCTGTCATAAGCAAATACTGAGAAAGCCAATCACTTTGAAAGTGACTCTTGACATCTTATTCCTGACCCAGAGTTTGTAACACTGCACCTCACTGTTGCAGCTCCTGACTCTACCCCTCCTTCCTTCATGACGTCTTCCCAGATTAATGCTATCTGAGTTTACATGATGTCGCCTTCAAGTGATCTTTTATGAAGTAGCCCTGAGCGGTGCATCATGCTCCCTAGAACTTGTGAGCACAGGAATCAGATCTATTACTAATTTTATTTTTTTCCAAACCCTTAGTCCAGGAGGGTGACCTTCATAGACATATACCATGTATACCCACTCCATCCAGCCCCTTGCTGAGCTTAGAAAAAAGTAACCATCTGCCCACAGAAAACATCCTCACATCTTCTACACAAGCAACACTGTCATTGAACTAGAAAAATAAAACAGAAAAGTAATTAAGATTTAATGACTGTGTGAAGTATGATAATAGTTATCTTTCAATACGTGAAAATCCATTTACAAAAAGATTGAAACTAATTTAGTGTGGGTTCCTTTGTGAGTGGATGTAAGGGGTATTTTTTTCACGTTGAGAAAGAATGTATGAAGGACTAGAGAAGTCATGAAAAAAACGGAATGAGTTTCATTAAGATATAGTGAATCCTCTCAATACAGGAGACTTCAAACAGAAGCTGTATTACCAGTTGGGATATCACAGAAGAAACTTAAGACTTGAATTGGACCATATTATCTCTGCCTTAGTATCCTGAGGTTCTTATTTGACAGACTCACTGTCTAACTTTCTGGTGGTCTTTGCTAATTCATTTTAGCCTCTGCTATTCAGACAATGCCAACACCTGAGATTCTTTTAAAGAAAAGTTTAAATCCTCAACAAAGCCATTCTTACTTTTTAAATGCTGTTGTTGTTAACATGTTTTAAAACCTTCATTTAAACTACTCACTGAAGAGCTTTTGATGAAAAGCTTTTACTGGAAAAATAAGTACCCAGAAGATAACTGCACCAGGAAATCAGAATTTTTCCTCGGGAAGGTATCATTTTTCAAAAATCAATCTAACACGGCCAATTAACGTGCTGGAGAATAGTATGCCTTCAGAGAGATAAATATGGGAGGCTTCTCTCCTTTGAAATAAATGACACCCTAATGCTCACCTTCCCAAGAAGATTCTTGGGAAATTTTTCTCTGACACTGAAATAAATATTTGTTATTCATCATCGGAGAATTAGAAACTAGCACTCAGCTAGTTGGTTTATTTCTACTAAAGTGCACAGCTGATTTTGATAGTCACAGTGGGCAGTTTTAGAGTCCAGACTGTTGTATTCCAGAACCAGCTCCTGCATCTGCTTGTTTGGAAAAGGGGAGAATGTCCCTCCCTCTGATGTCAGTCCCATCATCCCTTCTCCCCATCTCTACTTCTTTGACTTTCCCAGTCTCAAAATAAATTTGTTAGACACAGATAAGAAAAAGTCAGTTTGGGAGGGATATTTAGAGAAAATTACCAGTTTCAGCAAGTAATTCAGCCTGTAGCTCTCTCCTGCACTCTCAGGGTCTTCAGTGCAGTAATGATTCCTTAGTTTAGACCATGGCTAATGGTTTTTCTCTGGAAAATCTTCCCTGATAAAGGCCACTTATTTAATCTCCAAGCTGCTAGTATTTCTAATACCTCTCTTTAATTTCTTCTCAGTCATTTGTATAATGACATAAGTATTCCATGTATCTGTGCCAGATGTGGCAAACTTCTAGTTGCAGGCCCTATCTGCCAAATCTGATGTCGTTTTGTGGTCAGTGTTTTGTTAAGTTTTTTTTTTAATTTCAAAGTTAAGTCTTCTGTTTCACCATTCATCCCATTAGTCTCAGATACCTTACCTAGGCTAACATTCACACCTTTATATTACCTGTGTGGCTCCTGTAGCATTTGAATTTGCATCTCTGAATTGTATGCAAAATACTTCCACATTGATTTGCATGTTTCTGTGTCTCTCCGGCATACTGCAAACTTAGGGTAGAGTGAGTCTCATATTCACTGCATGGTTTCTAACATCCCAATCCATGCTAGACATTGAATAATGGAAGGCTTTGGCAAACTCTTAATATTTGAGAAAAAATAATTGTTATCAGAAAAAGAAGTCGAGAAGTCTATGCTCTTAACAGTTTCTTATGCGTGTGTGCAGAACAGAGTTAAAGTATGACTTTATTCTGCCTCTATGCTAAATAAAACTCCTGTTCCTTATTATAGCCTAATAGGTGGAAACATTTTTTTATAAACAGGCTTAAAATTTTTATTTTATTTTTTACAGAGGGCGAGGATTGGTGGAAGAAAGAATATGACTTTGTTAAGACTAAAAAAAGCCCCCTTATTTTTCATCTAACTGGGTCCTGGGCTTGATTATAAACTCCCTGGAGGAGAATGCAGTGGCCATTTGACATTCTCAGCACACACAGGAAGAGATATTTTAATGAGGAGAGCTACTTGGGCTTTTTTTTTTTTTCCAGTGTCCGGAGAAGTCTCATGGAAATAGAGTGTCTATTTAAATAAATATTATTTCAAATCTGTCATATGAATTTGGATATGCTTCACCTCAAGCAACATCTACCTTGCATTGAATCATTTCAAGTAAAACGTTGAAAATGGAAGGCTAAAGGTGCAGAATGAACCAGTCAAGAACAGGGCCAATATATAAAGACAAGGAGGTCTGCTGAGTATGTAAGGATCTGGGCAGAGAAGATTTCAAGCTAAAAAGATACAATCTGAAATTGAAGTTTTCATCACACATCTGACTATTTTTGGCACATCTCTCTGACTCCTTCCTCCCTGCATTTCAGCCTTCGATTGCCTGTTTCTTTTCTATCCATAGTTCCTTCATGTCCTTCTCAACACCCTATTGTTTCTCTGACTAGTCTGGATGCATCATTTTTCTAAATGACTCACATCCACGTCCCCTTTATCAAGCACCCACACTGCTAGCCCGCTCTCGTGACTGGGTCCATTTAAAACAGACACATATCAGATACCAGTCTACAAAGCTATTTCAGGTACGGTATTCAATCAGCACATTCAAAACAACAGAAACAAGCATATGCTTGGGAACTTTTATTGAATGGTAAAACATTTGTGCAGTTACTTCCCAAAGAAATGAGTGGATTTTGGAAGGCCGTTTCTTCTCTCACAAAAACTCAGATGTTCTTAATTCTGTTCCTCTCAGCACGTTGGATTGCATGCCTCTTTCATTTATATACTCAACTCCCAGGCAAGAGGCTAAATCAGACTTTCAGGGCCAGACTGTCTCTGAACTTTCTGTTCCTTTCTTTAGTCTTGTCCTCCATTGGCACATAGATATTTTTTCCATATTTCCTGCAACGCTGTTTTTATTTAGTTGCAATGGATTCTGTAAAGTTACACAAAATTCCTCCTGGTAAATGTCTGCAGGTTTTGTTACTGTTACTTAGCATCTACAACCGATGGCTAACTTTTTAGAGAAATATATGGCCCATCTGTCATCACACAAAAGCAGAGTTGACCACATCTCCTTTGAGAGTTTTCAAACAGCTCCCAGAGCAAGCGTGGTACCCATTTCTCTGCCCGATTAAGTTCTATCAATAGCCTTTCCTAAGGCCAAGGAACAATAGAGAAATTGATGAAAAGCTATGGAACAGAATGTTTAATAATTCTTAAAACAATCCCAAAAGAAAAGCACTATTTAATCCATCTTTCAGATAACTGGAGACAGAAAGAATCTAGTCACTCAAATGACTTTCTTGACTTACAGTTTCCTACTATTTCATCAGTCAAACGTCCCAGGGGAGCTGATTTAATATTTTTAAATAGCCTAAATGCCCAAATGATCATTTTTCAAAGAACTGTTTCTTCATGTACACACACAGCCCAGGAGTCTTTTCATGAGGGTTCTCTCATTACTACGAGAGAGGACTCCTTTCCAAACCACTGTTGAGGAAAAGATTATTCATGGGAAACTTCTAATGCTTTACACTGTATAAAAATTTTCAAGAGATTATGAAATCAAAAATATTGCAAAAGAACATATTCCCATGTAATTTTACTGAAGATGGAAGAGACAATATTTAAATATTTCCTGGTATTTATTCCATTTCAATGCATTGAAGTGTGAAGGCCAGTGCATGGGTTGGAAATCAGTCCTGAGTTCAAGCAGCATAGAGCTATCTACTCTGCACTCTGGGACAAGCTACTTAACCTGATGAGCCTTAGTTTCTTCAGCTGTAAATTGGGGATAATAAGATCAATCTCGTTGATTTGCTAAGAAGATTAAATAAGATTACATGTGGCTGGGCATGGTGGCACATATTTGTGGTCTCAGCATTTTGGGAGGCCAAGGTGGACAGATCATCTGAGGTCAGCGGTTCGAGACCAGCCTGGCCAACATGGTGAAACCTCATCTCTACTAAAAATGAAAAAAAAAAAAAAAAAAAGCTAAGTGTGGCAGTGTGTGCCTGTAATCCCAGCTACTTGGGAGGCTGAGGCACAAGAATCACTTGAACCTGGGAGGCAGAGGTTGCAGTGAGCTGAGATCATGCCACTGCACTCCAGCCTGGATGAGAGAGTGAGGCCATGTCTCAACAAAAAAACAAAATTTACCATGAAAAGCAGTTATCATAGTGCCTAATGTATCACATGCATTAACAAAGAGAGTTAATAATATAGATTTAAATCAAGACATTGTGTAATTATAATGGTTTAGGTTAGATTTATAAAATTGTCAAAGATACTGGTAAAAAAACAATTCTACAGGACTCCAGTTAAGAATTTTTATTCATGGACTTCTTTATATCATCATTAAACTTTTATGAAAAAATCATATAGAACAAACACCAAACTATATATGTAAACTAAGCTTAAATTAAAATGATTTGGTATTAGAAGGGATCATGTGGAGAGAAATACCTTCAGTTACTCAAGGTGTCATTGACTTAGGCAGGTGCCCAAAAGCAGACCCTGCCCTGAAATAAGGAGCATGTAAGTGATTTATTAAAGAAGTGCTTCCATGAGATACGAGTAAGGGAGGAGAGGAAAGCAGGGTAGGAGAGAACAAGGAATCAAGCTAGGGTCCATTTCAAAGCAAGTCCTGCTCTTAGCCTCATCCTATGAGGGAGCTCTGGAGTACAAATTGTGTGCCAAGGGTGCTCCTGGCAAGGGAACTGGGCTTGGCACTCTTTAGTGTTTGGGCTGTGGAGGGCGGGGATGTGGGGAATGTAAATTCCAGGCACTCTGGGCTCTATGGCATGTAGACAAAGCAGCTCTGGTAGCCCAAAGGCACTCTTCCAGGCAGAGTGGCAGGTGGGTTATAAAAACCCAAACCAGTCAGAAGTGGAAGGGGAGCAATTAGAAGCAGGGTAAGATGTGTGCTCAGCAACAGTAAAAAGCATAAAAGGATATAAGGGGAGTGGAGTGGAGCACTGACTGTGTCTGCCATAGTCACGCATCTTACACTGCATTGATAAGCTCAACTTCATACAAGATCCAAGCTGGGTGTGGTGGCTTATGTAACTCACTCTGGGAGGCCTAGCCAGGAGGATTGCTTGAATTCAGGATTTTGAGATCAGCCTGGACAACATGGCAAAACCCTGTCAAAGAAAAGAAGAATGAGAATGAGAATGAGAATGAAAAGGAGAAGGAGAAGGAGGAGGAGGGTGGGGAAATGAAGAAGGAGGAGGAGGAGGAAGAGGAGAAGAAGAAAGAGAAGAGGAGGAGGAGGAGGTAGGAGGAGGAGGGGGGAAATGAAGAAGGAGGAGGAGAAAGAGAAGAAGGAGGAGGAGAAAGAGGAGGAGGAGGAGGAAGAGGAGGGGAAAAAAGCAGCAGCTTGATGGCTTA